>BQKZ01014528.1:0-10840 GCA_036244855.1 Temnopleurus reevesii | reverse complement strand
TTTATATTGTATATCTCATTGTATTTTTTTTTTTATATTTTGTATGTATTTTTAACTTGTTCTGGACCCCTCAGAAGAACAGCCTTATGGCTGAGGAGGGTGTTCCAGCCCATGTGTGGAAAATAAATAAATAAAATAAAAAAAATAAAAGAGAGAATTCTGTCTGAGCTACCAACAGTTCTTGTAGCATGGAACCAAGTGATGAAACAGCCTCTTGAAGTACCAGTGGTAGGTAGAATTGTAGATCGTTATATGGATACAGAAAGAGAGAGAGAGGGGGAGAGAGAGGGGGAGAGGGAGAGGAAGAAGAAGAGGAAGAGGAAGAGGAAGAGAGAGAAAGCATCATTGTGAATGTTGCGATAGGAAGGAAGGAAGGAAGGAGGGAAGGAAGGAATTAGGAAGGGAAGAAGAAGGAAGGAAGATGGAAGGGAGGGAGGAAGGAAGGAAGGAAGACGGAAGGACGGAAGAGAGAAGGAAGGAAGAAGGAAGGAAGAAAGAGAGAAGGAAGGAAGGATGAACGGAAGGAAGGAAGCAAGGATGGAAGGAAGGATGGAAGGAAGGAAGCAAGGAAGGAAGATAGGGAGGAGGGAGGGCGAGAGAGAAAGCAAGAGAGAAAGAGTGGGGTGAGGATAAAGTCAGGAAGGGAATGCCATGGATGAAGGGTAAAAGGAGAGAGAGAGAGAGAGAGAGAGAGAGTGAGAAAGAGACATGGGGAAGAAGTAGAAAAAGAACAGAAGGCTCGGAAAGGGGAAAGGAGAGAAATATACAGATAGATACTGTCTTTGCCTCCTGACAAGGATTTTTGGTAGGTAATAGGTCAGTAATCACTATTATTACCATTATATCTGAATGAAATGCACACCATTCACTGCCGAAGCTGTTAACTCTTTGTGCGTTCACCCGTAAACCCCCTGTGTGTTACATTATTTAGGGCTTGTACATGTTTGTATGGGCAAATCTGTGCAAAAGTGCGAATAAAACAGGCCAACAGATGTTCATGATGCGAAGAAAACGTGGAATGAGTTAATTTTCTTAAAAATGTATATATATGTAATGAAATTCAAATATGATGCGTTTACCAATTAATGTTTCATCCTCCACTCTGCAGCTCAGCAAGTTAATACTGGAGCTGTTAAAGGGAGATCTTGAAGGCATCTCTGACGACCCAACCTATCTCATATCTCTCCTGGCAACACCAAACACCACCTTCATTGACTCCGGTCTCAACTTCACCCTCTTACCCCCCGAAGCGAACCGCACCCCTGACACAGCAGAGGCTATGGTTGATCTCATTGTTTCTCTCGATAGAATGTTGCTTACTGAGTTTGGCAAGCAGTTGATCGATGTATTTAGGATAAGAGAAAATGCTCAGAGGGTGAGTATTTTGTTCTCATATATTTCTGATTTTAGATCAATTCCATCCCCATCTCACACACCCTTCCTTCACTTTACTTTACTGGGTTCCTGGATCAGCCCTTGGAACAGCAGACACTATAATTGTTGATCTGATCATGGCTCTCAATAGAGTTTGGCAAGCAGCCTGTGTATTAGAGAAAATGCTGCCAGGGTAAGTATTTCAATTTTATATTCTCTTATCTTTTGACAACTTTGTCTTCAACTCCATCCTCCTACATCAGGGATGAACTGATAGCAAATAAAAAGCTGCATGTAGGGCTATGGTTATAACCATGATAGTGGCTCTCATAAGAATGCTACTCACCGAGTTTGGCAAGCAGTTGATGGATGTATTTAGGATTAGAGAAAATGCTAAGAGAGTAAGTACTCCAATATTTCACCAAATCCATCGTTCACATTATCCTACCCTTCCCCCCCCCCCCTAGGATGAACTGCGTTCACTTTTTATGACAGTTGAGGCTCACAGGAAAAGCGCGGCATAAGAAATGATAAGAACTGTCATTAAAGTTATCATTAATATTGTAATTAATACTGTTTGTTATTATTATTTGTATAGCTTGATATCATCACCAACATCACAAGCACAGAGCTACATCCCTTTGATGCCTCTATGATCAGCCGTGCCCAACAGTTTGTCATGAACTCCATCGCTTGCGTTGAGCGTCCGTATGATTGCATGATTGATCTAGAAGCACCTGCAACGCTGGAGCTCCTTGTTCAGCTGTCGCAGGTGGCCACCCAACTACCTGCAGGGAGCCTTGAAAGGTGAGTGATGGAACTGAGAAAAGTTGGACAGCGCCTGTAAAAATTTCCCTGTATTGTATTGTATTGTATTTATTTATTCACGGTAAAACTTACAATCAGTCAAAAGACTGCTTTTCAGCAAGTCTGTGCATATAAAAAGCAAACAGGTATAAAATGTAAACAATAAGCCTAATAATGAATGTAATTCCATAATTTTTAGTAATGGATATTATTCTATTTATTTTAGAGTAGATGTAGATGTAAGGTTACCTAGACTGAAGGAAAAATGTGTACAAAGAATATTGAACAGTAATGGAAAAACAAGAACAAAATTCTGAATCTTGAATAACTGGTCACGCCGGAGCTTCTTGTCCAACTGTTGGACATGGCCACCCAGTTACCTGCAGGGAGTCTGGAAAGGTGAGTGAACATACTTTAAATAGTTGGACAGAGCCTGGAAAATATCCCTGCAATTCCACAAATTTTAGTAATGGATATTACTCTATTGATTTAGAGTAAATGTAAGCTAAAGTAGATCGAAGGAAAATGTGTACAAAGAATATTGAACAGTTATGGAAAAATGAGAACAAAACTTTGAATTTCAAATGCTAAAATGTCCAGAAATTGATTGATCTTTGAGATGCAGTTTGATGTTTCGACAACAATCAGCAAATGTTAGGCAATGACTGGATTAGTCAGCTCCACATACACATACATACACATACATACACAATGTGTTTCCTTATCCAAGATTAAATCTTTTTACATCCATTATGGATATGAAGATTTATCAATATTAATGAATGCCAAATATTGTTTATTTATGTTGAATTTAGACATACAAAACATAAACAATCCACCACTCAAACCATTTGAATTTCAGAAATCATGAATAATATTCTTTATATATTTCCAGCCTTGGTGATGTATTCTCTATCTTCGGACCCATCTTGGAAGAGTTCCTACAACAGACAGAGAATGGGACATCTGAACTTGAACAAAGTCTAAACACTGCATTCTCATTCCTTATGAAAGCGTTTGAGGCANATATCATCACCAACATCACAAGCACAGAGCTACATCCCTTTGATGCCTCTATGATCAGCCGTGCCCAACAGTTTGTCATGAACTCCATCGCTTGCGTTGAGCGTCCGTATGATTGCATGATTGATCTAGAAGCACCTGCGACGCTGGAGCTCCTTGTTCAGCTGTCGCAGGTTGCCACCCAGCTGCCTGCAGGCAGTCTTGACAGGTGAGTGATGAAACTAGCCCATTTTGGATTATTATATTTGTAATTCCTTAGATTTGCAAACATCTATCCATTATTATGGTTCACAAAATAAATGTTGATTAATCACTGAAGTAAATCAATGTATAGTAATGTTAAAAATAGTAAATTGTTGTGAAAATCTTAACAAGCTCTTCCAATTTCAAATGCTCAAAATGTTCATATATGTCTTGACTCTTGAAATGTAGTTTTATGGCTCACTTACAGTTAGCATATTTATTAATACAAATTACATTATTATGATATTGAATAATTTGACCCTGTCCCTCCATAAATGATTTTGTGTTGATAGTTATGAAGTTCTCTCAATGTAGATAATGGCAAATGTAATGTATATATTCATGTTGAGTTAAGACAGATTATTCTGTCTAAAGATCTGACTCTCAAAAAGACTTAAAATATCAGAAACCATGTATATTTTTTTAAATTTCCCTAGCCTTGGGGATGTATTTTCCATCTTTGGACCCATTCTGGAAGAGTTCCTACAACAGACAGAGAATGGGACATCTGAACTTGAACAAAGTCTTAACACTGCATTCTCATTCCTTATGAAAGCGTTTGAGGCAAACAAAGTTCCCCTTGATGATTGTAAGTATGTTTGAAATATTGAACTTTTAAAACTTGATTCTCACAATAAATCAAAAGACAATTTGTACGAAGACTAGTTCACATCTTTCGACATAGTGAAATAATGGGACGGACACAAACGGACATGCATTCTTAAATGCTCATGAACGAACCAGTTTATTTGCTTCTAACTCCTTAAGAAGTAATCCTCGCCATGTCGGATAAAGTTATTTGGGATTGTTTTTATGCACTTAAGCAATATACAAATCCTATTTGTGGACACGGGATTTCCTTTAAATAGCTGGTTTACAGAATTGATAGCCATGTTCATGATCAGTTTACATTGCTGCTCCTTCCACAATTGCTGTTTCTATATATATATTATGTTTTTATGTCATGTCATTTATTTCCCTCATTACCTTGTGATATCAGATTAATTTGTCATTAATAATTTGAGTATTGATGTGCTCTTCGGATGAATTTTGTTAATTGAATCTTATTTATTTCATTTTTTATTTCAGTACTGTCAATTATTGAATTTGAGAATGCACTGTTGAATACGTCCAGTGTCTACCAGTTTTTGAGAGAAAATACTGATCTGACAGAGATTGATTTGATGGCACTCACAAATGGATCGATCAACACAAGTGTGGTATGCAGTCCTGTTTGTTTAATATTTTCTTACTACTACGACGACTACAACTTCTTCTACCACCACTACTATTCCCACTACTATTACTACTACTACTTCTTCTATGACTACTACCACTACTTATACTACGACTCTGACTTCTTCTATTACTAATACTACTGCTACTACTACTCTTACTAGTACTATTATTACTAATACTTAAATAAATAAAGAGAACTGCTGAAACTTCTTATCCAATAATGGAGAGCTGTGGAGTAAAATTAAGTAAAAAAAGAGCTTGATTACTAATACTTCTAATACTACTTCTACTGCTCATACTACTATTTCTAATACTGCGAATTCTTCTAATTCTACTTCTTCTACTACAAATTACTACTAATACTAACGCTACTGCTAGTACTAAGACTTTTCATTGTATAAATATGTTACTGCTCTTAGTTACACTGTTTGCAATCATCATTGTGTTGGACTAATCATTTCTTGTAATTCGTTCTTATTACATCTGCTTATTTAGAGAAAACAAAATCAGTCATTTAAAGGGTTGACCTTCAGAAAAGTAATATATTTTACAGGGCTAGCAAGGGCAGTAAAAGCCGGTACCAAAAACAACTCCTTGAAGCCAAACATCAGAAGTGTATTTTAATGTTTTTATTGCTTCAACAAAATGCATGTCACAAAATTGAATTTTACAAAGCACAATGCAATACAAAGTGTTACATAAATGATATCTATAACAGTAGATACACCAATTTCTTTTTTTTTGAAATCTTCTTTTCCCTTGTGAAAAGCAATCATGTTTTCAACTTTTTCTAGAATCAGAATGACAAATGGTTGAGTCACTGGCCATATTAATAGCATATTAGTTTAATATCCCACCGCTGCCACCACTAGACAGTATACGGTGAGACAAGATGTAATATTACACAATGGCAGAGAGCACAGGGAAAATCATGCAATGAATCTGAAAATTGGACATCAGAGCTCTTCTGCCTTCAACAAAAAATATTTTAATTGTGTTTGTAACAATATGAATGGAAATCTGCACACACATGTTCAGTGTAGCATATCTTCAATATCTTCAAGATGTAAGGTGTAATCCAAAGACCTTTCCATCTTACTTTCCAGGTTTTTGAGCTTTTGGATCTTGGAGCTGCAGATTCTGTAAATGCTCTGTGCAGAGAAAACCTGATTGATGACCTTTTGATCAACATTGAACCAGATATTAAAGCAGAGATTACCAAGGCAGTGTGTAGTAATGGCTCTCTTGTTGCGGTGGACTTCTTACGCTCAAACGTCGACTTGAAAACAGTCATTGAATTGGTGAGGAGGATTTTTAGTGATGATGATGTTAAAGAAAGAAGGTGATGGGGGACACCATTTTTATGATGTGCCAAGTTTGTCTTTTTGTAATGGTCAGTGTATATTTCTTCTTTCGATGTATATTTTTGTATTCAATGTTATATTTGTCATTTTTGATGTGATTTTTAACAATCGAAAAAAGAAGCCTTGAAATTGAAATTAAATTTTCCAGGATATTTTAGCGACTTGTTAGGAATATAATGTTCAATCTGATGTATTTAAATTTATTGGTGGCAATCATTTTGCATAGATTGTCCACCCCGAGTGTTAGCAACGTAAAATTTACAACCATCATCAACCACTGCAGTGAAATCAAGCTATTTGTATGTTTCACCTGTAATCTGCAGGCAAATATTTTGTCTTTCAAAGGCAAGAACACTTCTACAAAGAACACTTTTATATTTTAGCACAAATTAGAAATCAATGTTACAATGAATCTTTTATACTACTGGGATGGACTGATGGCTACTCAATAGGATATCCAAGTGCCAATCTTTAAATGCCTTAGATAAATTTGAGCCCTTCACAAGCATGCTACATTGGATTGAAATTTTATGCCTAAAGTTAGTTCTGAGGAATAAATATGATTTTTTTTTCTGACAGATTTCTCAGAATGGTGGTCAGACCTTCCCAGAGTTCCTGCTGGCGACATTGGAATCCATCAGTTCCCTTGGCAACGATCCTGACGTTGATTACAAGGCACTTGGGGACTTTGTGACGATTGTCGTGCCGGCACTCTTCGAAAATGGTCTACCATCTCTCTTTGACCTGGGCTCACTGTCGGAAAATATCAATATCACTAAGAGAGCACTTCAAAGGTGAGATTCGTGTTGACATGGTTACCATGATTAATCTGGAAATACTAATAGGCGGGTTTACTAATAGATTCAAATTCATTCATGATGCCCCCCAATGAACCCAGTTGCATGGTATTTCTTTTTGTTGTCCATTGGTGAAGAACTAATTGAACCCCTACGAAACTATGATTTGTCTTGCCCAATTTGTTGCATTGGTATGTTATGGATTTTTTTATAATCATATCATGGATGTTATTTTGTCCATTTGGGAAGATTTGTTTGAATTCTTACCAATCTATGAAAGATGTTTTTTAAATGTGTTAATTAAAATAATTTGGTCACATTGGTATGTTGTTGTTGTTGTTCACATAATAGCATGAACAATTTGACCATTTGGGAAGAACTGTTGGATCCCTACAAAACGATGAAATTATTTTTAAAAGATGTCCCAAATTGTCACAATTTTTTCATAATGATAGCATAGATGTTCTGTTGTCCATTGGGGAAGAACTGTTTGGATCCTTACCAATCGATAAAAAATGATTTTAAAACTGTGTTGAAATAAGATAATTTAGTCACATTGTTCTGCTGTTTATTTTTTCATTATGATAGCATGGATGTTCTGTTGTCCATTGGGGAAGAACCATTTAGATACCAACCAACCAATGAAAAATGTTAATTTTTAATTTTCAAAATGAAAATAATTGGTCACATTGGTGTATTGTGTATTTTCTTTCTACAATAATAGCATGGGTGTTCTGTTGTCTGTTGGGGAAGAATTGTTTGAATCCCTACCAAACTACGAAGATGCTGTACAGCGACTTGTCAGGGCGTACTGCACAATCTCCATATCTATATATTATATCTCTATATACCATTTGGATTCTTACCAAGCAATGAAAATGTTTTTAAAATGTCACAAATTGTCACATTTTTTCATAATAATAGCATGGATGTTCTGTTGTCCGTTGGGGAAGAATTGTTTGGATCGCTACCAAACTATGGAGATGTACAGAGACTTGTCAGGACTTTACTGGACAACCTCTATATCATTGAGCTTATTGCTGAAATACCAGGTATATATTTGAGACCTTATGTTTCTATGGTACATTCTAACCTCCTTACAACGAGGTCGTTAGGACCAGAGAATTTACTTCTTTATATTGAAACCTTGTTATATCAGGGCCAAAATACAATAAAACACAAAGAGATGGGACCAGGAAAATTACCTTGTTATACCGAGAGCTTGTTATAGTTCTAAGATTTTAATATATGAATATTTTTGTGTGATTTTTCCAGAGTTTTGCAATAATAATTTTAATTTCTTTGCTGAGCACATGTACTTAATAACTATTGTTCCTCTCTTTGCTTTTTCTCTTTAATCAGCGCATAGAGACATTGTATGTGATATGCGCTTTATAAGTATAGTATATTATTATTATTATTATATCAGTGCTCTTTATAACGAGGTTTGACCGTATATGGTATAAAGTGTGTTTTGAGAGGAAAATAATTTTCTATGAATGGCTAGTATAGATAAATAAAACCATTCATTCAGAGATATTGGTGAAGGTCAAAGTTTGCATGTTATAATGAAAATTGCAATGTACTTTTGCGATAGCACCATGTGAAGAGAATCATGAGTTTAGTCCATGAAAAAAGGACAGAGCAAAATGATATCAAGAAATATTTACTTCAGATGATGACACTGAAAGTATAGTTTATAACGATATTTGTAAGTAGGAGGATGTTAACAATTTGTGATTAATGCAAATTAGAGTATTCAATCACCTGATAAATTGAGTTTGTACCTTATACTGTCAATTCACAAAGCAATAAAAATTGCCAGACCAAGATATGGTAAAGAACACAATTTTCGATAGTACAGTGTAAAGGAGTTGGGTTGTCAGTCAGAATTCAGAAATTTTTGCTTTCAGGGGATAAGTTTGTAGATTTAATGCTGTTTGCATAGCACAGGGCTGCCAAGTCTCCTGGATTCCGCAGGAGACTCCTGGAAATGGGCCACAATAAATGCATGTTTTTGAGCAATCTCCTGGATTATGGAAACATTGATGCCATTAGGTTGTGTGCATTTTATAGACATCTACTGGATTTCTTCCACAATCTCCCTGATTGTTGCTGTTAAATGTTGGTAGCTCTGATAGCAATGTCCCTCCCAATGGGCTTTAGTTTTCAAAGTACTCCAATGGGCATAAGTCAAATGAATATCACAAGGTTAATATCTGGGCGTTTATGAAATTTAATCTCCAACAGATTTGACAGTAAGCAATATTCTAAAGAATGATATTGCACTAGAGGACTATCTGGTAGACAACACAGATCTGATGAGGAGTGAGGTCAAGGACCTCACTTATTCTTCCCTCAATCTTGACTGTGAACATCATGTGATCATAATACTCAGTGTGTTCAGAATTAAGGGAGATTCCTGTATTCAAATATTAGCAGGGCCTAGATTATATTTGATGTGGTTTAATATCCTACAGATTTGACAGTTAGCAACATTCTAAAGAATGAGATTGCACTGGAAGACTATCTGGTAGACAACACAGATCTGATGAGGAGTGAGGCCAGGGACCTTACTTATTCCTCTCTGAATCTCGAGCAGGTAAGTTGATAAATCTTTCCCGCTGCATTATTAAAACTTAGGCTGCCGAGGCAAATGAACTGCAAAGTAATTGCAAATTGGAAGACACATGTACATTCGCGTACTTTCTGCGCTTTTGACAAGATGCATATCAAACAAGGTACAATGGTTTTGATTGGCGCTTGTTGATCAACTGCAACTTGCATTTTCTAGCAACACCCCATTAGTCTTTTTGCAAAGCGCAGAACTATGGAGGATCACTGACACATGAAGTCAGCAATACTCTTAGGTAAATTCTTTTTCTTCAATTTTTAGGAGATACGCCGTCCAGTTCAGTTCAGTTCAGTTTTCAGTTTATTTTATTTTCATTTCCAATCAAATCAAAATATAATGAAAAAATAAATTACAAAGTTCCAAATCAATCAAGATACATAAATAAATTCATACATTAAAAGTAAACATGTGGTATAATAGTAGGATATATCTACAACAGAAATAATGATAGGACTGGAAATGGAGGGGTATACTAAAAAGCAGAGCTTGCAGAGTGTATACTTCTCGAAAAAATATAGAAAATAAATGTGTACAAATAAATATTATTACTATTATTATACATATATATACATGCATGAATACACAGTACACATATAAATATACAAGTAATACACAATACGGAGACAGGAAAGAGAAACAGGACAGTTACAAGCACATTACGAAGAAGGGTGAAGCAAGAGATAGAAGGGAGAGAAATTAGCACGTGAATTACAAAACTTAATAAAACGATTAGAGCATGGTAATAATAATAAATGATAATAAATGTGACTTACAGATGTATGGGGCGCCAAATCCGTTACGATTTAGTGCTGAAGGCACTTGCAAAAACAGAGAGGGTGGAAAATAACACAGGATTAACATGCAAAAGCTTTCCAAATTGTGTAATATGTCATTCCCTTGCCCTTACTGTTAATTATATTTGGATGAATTTTTGGATTTTTTTCACGCTGTTGTTGGTTTGTTGATGTCATAAATTGACCATCATTTATTTATATGGTGTAGATATCATCATTTTATTTTTTAATGTTTCCTTCTTTCGCAGCTTTTCTCCAGGGACGTTCTAGACTTCCTTGATCAACTGTGCAGTCCTGATTACTTGAGCACGCTTCTCCTCTTCTCAAACCAAACTGATGTGACCGTCGTTGCAGACACCATGTGTGGTCTGTCGTCCAATCAGATCGCAACGCTCCTGTCGACACTCCTCCCCTATGTCGATGTCAGCGCTCTACTCAATGTGGTATGTTTGCCTATATTGATTACTAGTGGAGAGTTAGATTCCCGTATGCTAATATTATGATTGGTATCAAAAGCAAATTTTAGAGTGAGAATGGATTGAAATTAATGAGTTTCCCTCTTAA
>BQKZ01014515.1:0-10193 GCA_036244855.1 Temnopleurus reevesii | reverse complement strand
ATGAAACGTGAAACTCCAGGTAATATTACCTGAAGAGAATTATTCTTTGGGTTTAGCCTATCATGTGATGTACTTGAATGAACGCTACCAACAGTTTTAACTGTTCCTTACCAAGATGTATTTCAATGCTGTGCAAAATATGAAGACATATTTTGAAATTGTGTGTACCATAACAAGGTTCAAACCTCTTTCTAATCTATAACCTAAACCAATTTGTATGAAGTATATCTATTTTGCCATTTGGCCCGGAAATTCTGAGTTTAAATGTGAAAAAAAAATGCTACAAACAGCTTCAAAACAAGTGCTTTGAATAATTTTCTAACATAACACTTTCAAAGAGTTTGTTTATAAATATGTAGACACATATTTCACAACCCATCAAGAAAAGAAAAGCAGACGATCAGTCAAATATTACAAATGAGAATGTGTCAGAAATATGAAAGATGGATTTCTATTTCAAAACGCAAGAATAATTGGGTCAAAAAAGGGTAAAGCGGAGTCATCATGGCGTGTCTGTGAGAAAATTAATTTGAAATATGAATGAAACCCTCAGGGAAATAATTCTAAAGATGTGTCCCGACTGTATATTTGATTTATAATGATTCCTAAAATGCAGACAAACCGAGACCTGCCTCGTTGACTGAAATATAGCATGAAAATTGACCACTTCAGTAATTCACTTTACTATTTGGGTCACATCTTGCCATTAATTTGTATTTCCCATAGATTTACATGAAAAATATCAAGGGAATTTTTAAATGTAATAAATAACATTTGACAAATTGTGGGAGAACGTGGTGTTTTTGAAAGTCAACCATCTGGGATATTTGTTGTTAAATAAAAGAAAAATTGGACGAGTTTACATACAATACAAAAATATTTCTACTTCAAATAGGAATTATGGCAAAAAGCAATTCTTCAATGACAGCTGCATTTAAACAAGTTACGTTTCATGCCATTGTTGAATACAACAGAAAATCTAAATACATGTACTTTCAGCCAGATCATCATTTTTCATGGCTTTATTTCAAATCAGATCATACAACTAGTTGTTCTTTCCTGTTTTATTTTTCTTTATAATCCTGGCCACCATGTTACTTGTAGGTCATAATCCAGCTCACACAACTATATTCCATCTGCTGGAATATTTATCAATGTTGAACACATTTAATGAGGACATCCAGGCAAGTTTTGTCTCTATATCATCCTGTTTCTAATGTACCTGTCCCACCCATTGTGTTTCATGCTGGGTTTTAGCCTTAATTTTTTTTAAGCCCCGGTCACATAGGGCCACGGAAGCAATGCAATTCAACACGACTCTTTGTTGATTATAGTTAACTGCCTCCGAACAAAGAGTCGTGTTGAATCGTGTTGCTTCCGGGGCTCTGTGTGACCAGGGCCTTAATAATAGACATACTTTCAGTCGAATCATAATTTCTCTAGATGATGCAAGCTTGTTCTTTCTTTTCATAATCTGAGTCCAGAAGTACCAACCATTTCGGAATAGGCATGGGGTGTGCATTTTCATGGAATTCTAGACTTTCGTCAGAAGTGAATGGCTGAGAATACCCTTATTGTTGTAAATGTTTTTCTCACTCTTGTTCAGCTGATGCGTTATTCACCTTTTCAATTTGCATCATGTATATTTTGGAATGGTTGGCATCACTCTCCCAGGCACCATGTGAATGGTTCCATGACAAATGCTCCGGCGACAATTGCTCCGGCAAAAAACTGACACAGTTAGTCTAATGTCAAACCTAATCCCAAACCTAACCCTAACCCTAATCCTAATCTTGACATCATTCTAAATCATAAACCCTATCATAACCCTAACCCTAACCCTACTCCTAGCCAGAAAAATGAACCGGAGCAATTGACGCCGGAGCAACTGTCGGGTCACCGTGTGAATACAGGTCATAGTCTCCTTCGTATGTTTTAAAATCCATTAAAACAAGTGCACTTATTGGGCCATCTCGGCAACATTCGTCTCCACATCGTCCTGTGTTTTACCAGCCCCACCCATTATATTTTGTGCAGGGTTATTGATGGCTGAACCTTACATTTCTATCGTCCACGATATCATGATTACTGTAAACAAATCTTTAGATATTCATGAGAACTTGAATGTAGATTGTTTTAATAAGAAAGTAGTGTTCATACATTTTTTAAAAGATCAACAGAAAATAAATATCTGTGTTCATCTAAGTAGGATTCAAAATACATTTCCAAATAGGCTTATGTTAGTCCAACATTAAAGAGTATAGATACATAGAAAAAATGCATTCTGTACGGCGATTTCGGGGCCCTCACTCTTCGTGTTCTTTCTTGTTTTGCCCTGATATAACAACATTCTAAGACAAGGACATATTTCATCTAGTCCCAATTAAATACCTTAAATAATCATCCGAAATAATTGAAAAATTCTCACACAGACTCCCAAAAAAGGTTATTTTATAACTCTGAATAAAAGAATAAATTGTGCTCACCAATAAAGAGAATTATGGATTAAAGGTGGGAATTAATATGAATGGAAAGTCAGAAGAAGGGGGAAGGAGCGCCAGGGTCGGGTCCGAGACGGAATTAGTGAAAGAAAACTCCATAATACAAGAAATGAAATCTGGTTATATCCCTCGTGTTATTGTGAACTTGCAAGACGCCCGGGGACAAAAGTAAATTGGATCGCGGTAAATCCCGTTGCCAGTTTATGCAAGAAAGCCTTGGAAAATCGGGTCATACAACAGAGAGAGAGTTCGTACTTATGTCTGGTCGGCATGTAGGTGAAAGGGACTCATTCGTGGGTTGATTCTATTATTAGGTCCGTTCGCACTACGAAAGCAAACCGATTTGGATCGTGATGTGAACATCAATGTTCTTCAGCCAGCGTTCGCACTGATGAGGTGATTCAAATCGGAATTCAGCTTCGAAGCCTGTAGGAGGACAGATAAAGTCTACTGCACATGTCTAATAAAGTAGGGAAATCGAAATTAATTAAATATGACAAATAAAATATGACAAATAAAATATGACAAATGAAGTAAAATTACACCCCAAAATATACAACCAATAAGTAAAGCGATGCCTAAATCAAAGTAATCATACATGTATACCCACACAGCGGAATTTCCTTACAGCTACATCAATGTTCCATTCACCTGACCGTTCACACCATAGTCGACGGGGTGAGATTTCCGTATAATCACACTCCAAAGGGTGATTTGGATCAGACAAATCATGTCAGCATTCCAAAGTATTGTGATCCTGACATCAATACAAGGATCGTGGCATATTGTAGTGGAGTGAACATCTCTATTAACCCATAGGGGATGTAGTGTAAGCCTGCCTCCTTCCCATCCAATTCATGTTCACTGAATGTCTGTTTTCACAAGACCAAATGAGGGTTTTAATCAGGCTAAGAAAAAAAGTGTTTGGTTGCTAAAGAATGGCATTTTTGAAAAATAGTGTCTGTTGGCCTGATTCTTTTTCCAGTTTTGACTTCATGTACATTTTCTATGAATAATCATGCTGAAAAATTCAGCTTCTGATTTGCGGAGACCCTCACACCCCTCCCCCCAAAAAAAAAAATGAAAGTGTTCTTTCAAAACAGATGGCTATTGTCATGAACAAGATTTATTTATTTATTTGTTTCCATTTCATAAACATTCAAAATAACAAAAGAAAGTACAATCTATAGTGATTATAAATTGAACGAAACTATGTTTATAAAACATAATTTTTCATGGAGGGACGTACAAAAAAAGCAATGCTTGTGTAGGGAGCATGCCCCTGTAAGAAATTACATATTTTCTAGTTTAATTTGACTCTACCTCTCATAACATCCATTGCAGCACAAATATCACATCAGACTCTTTATTAGTCTACACGTACGTACACTGTAGGCTCTACAAGATACAACTGTACTGTACACTATTTTCTGAATGTTTCACTGCACAAACATGGTTCTCTTGGCAAATCGAAAAGTGCATGAACTGTAATGTTGTTCTTTGACAAACATTGTAAATTAGCTATTAGGAATTAAATTTACCTGACAATATTCTCTATTTCTTTGGAGACAAATATTTAATTTGTAGCTCTTGCATTCCTCTAGCCTTGTACAAAGCTTGTTTTGTAACTTTCCAGTGATGGGGTTCCCCCCAACCATCCTTCGTTTGCATATATTCACCCTCAAAGCGAACGGTACTTTACAAAGACTTTTGGTGTTTCAATACCCATGGAATAATTTTTTACTTTTAACATTTCATCAGCATGAATATTCAACAAATTTCCTTAAAAAATATAATGTACAAATCATACATGAATGGGTTACCAATATCCCCCACATGAACTTAATGCAGTGCAGAACCTAGGGCTATGCAATCAGGTAGTACTTCTTTCACATTCAATGAAATACATGTATATATTATTGTGTAGATGTGTCAATTCTTATTTACCCTTGCAACCTANGAGAACAAGTAGCATCTTGCAAGTCTCAGAATGTGAAGGCCATGTTTGAAGCCGATCAAGATAATAATGTTGCTCTCCTGCAGGTAGACTTTTCAGAGATCTACAGGATAAAATTCAGTCTGCACATTCGAATCAGTGGCAGGTGACTGTATGTACTGCAGCCATCTGGCACAAATGTGTGATGCAGTCTTGTGGTGTGGCCTCCGACAACCTGACCGATTCCAAAAAGATGCAATCATAGCGTTAATGGACAACTTGCTTGATTATTTGCACGACATGAATCATGAAATCAATTAAGTTGTTTGTTATCTCCTCTCTTCTTATAACCAATCTTCCACTGAATAGATGCTTAATACTTGTAGGGGATTGGTATGCAGTAGACTACATGATGTCAATGTCATCCTGTACCCTGGACAAGTATTAGGCATTGGTGCCTATTATGACTGCAAAGTGTTGGTTCTGGAGCAAACTGGGAAGATTGGGACTTAATACCAAGCAATTCAATTATCTGAGTTAGAACATGCAACTCATATTGCACGAGCCTGATAGTATGTGACAACATGTGAATACCATACATTACAAATGAGCACTCCTGTATACTAATGAATAAGAGTGAAACATTTTATATTCAAAGAAGAATGTGTGAAAAACTGTTTTGCATTTGAAGTGTAATCAATGTTTTTCCCCCTTTTTGGAGAAGAAACAAGTATGAGTAAAAAGATATTTAACCATTCTTTTTTACTTAGATATGGTATTTCTAAATAATTTAGTTTCTGAGAGAACATTGCTTCTTGAAATGAAGAGACTTCCTTTTGCACTCCTCATCAAGATAAATCTTAATGTTTACAAGTAACATAGTGTATTTGCAAAATTTTAACTGTGCTGTTTTACACTGGTACAATACACCAACTACATTGTAAATGGCCAGTATCACTTTACAAGTGATATTGTAATTGATGATAAAATGTATGAAAATACAAACTATTAATGCAACTTCAAGCTTTGAACTGAAGGAAAATTATTTTTGTACTGATTTGTAAGATATTTTACTTGTCTTTGGGCTCAGTTCTTACAGTGCTTTCTGAAAATCTGAAATAAACCTGTCCTATTCAATTTTCTATATGCAAATATTTCAAGTTAGCTAAAGTAGTACAATGTAGCTAACCTCCTAAAAGACAATTTAAGTTTCTTTAAAATAACTGTTCCAGATGTTCATATTATTCAAGCTACAGAAGTACCTATCTGTCAAATTACTCAAATCAAGATACAGTGCGATTCAAATATTTGTAAGACCTTAATTTGTGCCAGTCGGTGTCAATGGACAAAGTGTAATGCGAGTTACCGTAACGCGAGTTACCGATATAAATGCTCCCTGCGTTTATCCAGTTCATCATTTCTCAAATTTTATTTTGTTGCTATAAAGGTAATAGCCCACTATCAATTCCAGGTTGGAAAGATTTTATCAATTCTGTCTAGTATTAAGAGAATTCAAGAAACCATCTCTCAAAAATTTTACCATGTCCTTTTCTCGTAACGCGAGTTACCGAAATTCAACGATTCAGAATTCTCATTATGTTTGTGCTGTGTTTTTAATCTTCATGTCATTCAATTGGTCTATGTCTCATCTAACTATGATAATAAAAGTAACTTGTAAATCCTAACAGAANGGTGAAAGCTTAAGCTTGTGAATATAAGGTCCCTCAATCTTCCATAAACACAGTCAATCTTCCTCAATCTTCCTTTCAAGGTCCATCTGAATCTTCCCTTTTGATGAGTATAAAAAGAAAAGAATATTTGCTTTCTGCAGGCCTTCATTATTTTTTAATCATGTTGATTTTCATCTGGAGTATTGGAATATATTTGATTGGCATTTCTTGAATGAAGGAAGAGGTCTGTTTATTACTTTTCAAGTTTTTGCTTGATACATGTGTGTCATAAAGCCCTAAAAACGTTTTTTTTTTTGTTTTGTTTTGAATCTCTATAAAAGGGAATATGAAAAATTTGGTACTTGGATTAGGGTTAGGGTTTGTATCTCAGTAAGATATGAAAAAATGGGACCTTGTACACATGCAAAAAAAGGAAAAAGGGCGTCAGAAACTTTCTATGGCCAGTGAGGACGGCATTGAGGTGAGTCAGTACGCATCTTGAACCTGGCCTTCAATTAACCATCCCCCACAAAAAAAAATTTGGCTGCCCTCCAACGCCACTTTTTCAAAGTATCGATCAAACAGAATATTTTAATTTCATTATTATTTCTTTATTTTTCAGGCACAATTCATGAGGAAAACAAGACTTACACACAGTGTAGAAGAGATTTAACAGCCAAAGAACATAACAGAAAATTACTATTCAGGTTCTAAATGTTTACCAATAATTTTCCAGTGATTTTTAATTTCATCAAAAAGTAAAAAAACACAAAAAAGCAATAATTCAGGTCTTGTCATTTTCAGAGGGTTGGTCGATGAAGTGTATCCAAACAATTATTTGTTGTGTTAATTTATATTCTACATCATTATGTTGGCCAACATGTAGGCCTACATGTAGGCCTACATGGTGAGAGTGCCTAGGCTCAACATACCTCAACCAAAACCAAAACCAAAACCAAAAGGAGTGAGAAAGAGAGAGACAGAGAGAGAGAGAGAGGGAGAGAGAAGGAGAGAAAAAGAGAGAGAAAGAGAGAGAAAGAGAGAGAAAGAAAGAGAGAAAGAGAAAGAGAGACAGAGAGAGAGAGACACACACACACACAGAGTCTCTACAGATATGCACAGTGGCTGCGCTGGGAACCAAACAATACCAACAAAAGCAGGGGGTCAGTCGAGGTCGCACAACTCTGCATAGGGAACATGTGGAAGTCAAGTTTGCCTGTTCAACCCTCCCGGCTAACTTCTCTTTTTAAACCCCGGTTTCTTTCTTCTTAAACCCCAATGTGTAATGCATGCTGACTCCTGCATTTTAAAGGAACTCCCAAGGTCTTGAGGAATAAAATAGCAAGGAAAATTTGAGAATATGAAAACAAATTAGATCATATGGTCCGTAAAATGTTCAAATCTAAATAAAAAACATATCTTTTACACTCGCCAACTTTACTACATGTCATGTAATTGAATATACTTTAGTATAGCAATTGCGCTTTATAAATTTCTGTACATTATAATTACTATTAGAATGATGAACTGTATCTGCTATTTTGTCAATGACATGTACAATGTACGTACCTACATGGATGCTAATCATGAACAAGTCAATTAAAAAGTACTGTACATGTATTTCATACTTGAAATATAGATCTGCAACATTGGCAATTGTAGGAGGTGTTGTTCATAGGTTGCAATTGATCGCAAATCTATTGCAAATCGATTGCAAATTGCAACACGCATAAGATTGTGTTCATTCGTGCATGATATATGTGCTTCTCACAAGACGTGCATTAAAGATGATTTTAATTGGCTCATTTCGGTCTACTGCAACCTGCAATCAATTGCAACTTTTGAATACCCTGTTGACCGAGGCCTCATTGGGTGACTTCAAGTACGGTGTTCGGTGTTGGTGTTGGTGTTAAGAGAGCAAAATGGTCCGTAAACCGAGCTCAAACACCGTTGGTCAGTTTACAGAAGTGATACAGAAACGACTGGAAATACGTCAGAATCCTGCGAGGTGTACCGCAAACACCGACAGACTTCAAGTTTGGTGTTGAGGCTAGTGTTGGTTTTGCTGCAACACCAACACCAGCGTTCAACACCGTACTTAAAGTCACCCATTGTGATTTCCCATTTTTGTTCTAATTAGAAAATTTCTGAAATGTTCTTCTGAAATAGAGCTTTATTTTGAACACCATTCTATTGAAAATAATGTTACCTTTGGCATAACTTCAATTCAACAGTATTCGGTCTGAATTTAAACAGGCGGTTTATTTTAGTCCATGGACTAAACCAGGCACATAACACTGGCGTGGGAAAAATCAAGTGCAATTTGCTTGGTTTATGTACGTAGCAGTAAGCACATACACATAAAAGTTGTCCCATGAATATGCCTATTCAAGAATTAACCAAATGCAGTTTACAATTAGATTTAAAACCCCCCTTGGATTAAATCTGGTAACAAAATAAACCACCCTTGTGAATTTTGGTCTTGGTGTTTACACTTTACTAAAATTGCACAATATCTATACTGAATTGTAATATTAAATTCATCAATTGACCACTGAATTCTGTAATTTCCATGGACATTTTTTGAGGGACTAACTGATTCCAACTGTTCGTAAGTTAACAAAATATTTTGCAATTCACTGTACATGGATTACTACAGTATGGACAGAACAGAAATAAAAATACCAGTGTCCCACCAAGTCCCACAAAAATGCATGTGTTTTGCATAGGCTTTGGTGGGACATGGTGGAAAACAGTAAACTTTATTTATGTCCATACGGTACATGTATAAACACTGACTGCTCTTTGACAGTTCACTATATTGCAGTTTGCGTAATCAGATTTTGGTGGAATTTTGGTGTCAGACTTACAATTCAACTCTTTTGGAGAAAAGAATTGGCTTTGTGATTTTTCACAATGGGTATTACTTTATTATAGACCTACACCTCAATACACTGTAGAAATTCTTAATCAGCTTTACTTTACAAACGAACAAGGACTTTAATTCCATGACAATTGTTATGTGATGTAATGAGCTAAGGAGCAATGTGGACTAAGTTCTCACTCTAATGTTGGGTAAAGGGAAGGGGAAGGTTACGATTTGGAGGTAGGCACTTATTGGTCTCACATAGGAGACAGCGCCCGCGCGGACAGGATTCTTCGATGAAGGTCTGCCATAGGACGTAGCGAGGCGAATGTATCAAGAGGGAAATTTGAAAGGAGGCGAACGTACGAAGTGAGATGAATGTAGAAGGAGGTGAAGCGAATGAAGAGGGAGGTTTTAGAGATTAACAGGGTATTTTTTTAAAGGAGCAGAGGGGATCAAAGAATCACGTCCGCCCGCGCTGCCTACGAAAGTAGCCAAACATCAGCACTCGCTGTCTCCTATGTGAGACCCATAAGTGCCTACCTGATTTGGTACTATCAAATTTAAAGGGGAACTTTCCCCAAACATGTGTTTGAGTGAATGGAGAAAAATAAGGTGAACAAACTGCGAAAATTTCAGCAGAGTCAGAGGATCCATTCAATAGTTATGAATTTTCAAAGTTTGCATTTTTGCCTCTAATGGGCATCTTTGAGTTGGCAACTCTGGTAGAATCTGTGATGTCATCAAGGAGGTCTCTTCATTTTGGAAACAAGATTTTACATTTCTCTTTTTCAAGAAAAGTAGGACAGATCTTTTTGTGTATTTTGGACGTCTACTGCCAGTGTTTCAATTTTTACATAGCACGTGCATGCCAGCTGAGCTTCAAACTCAGGATTTGGCAAATATTTCGAGGGGGGGGGGTATTTTGCTTAATTTGCAAAATACATGCCTTTATCTCTGGTTATTTCAAATGCTAAGCATGAAAAGTAAAGTGATTTGCAAAATAACTTGGTGTAACAAACAGATTGCCTACATGTAGCATGCTTTGTGTTTAAAAACAACTACAAAGGTACAGATTGTAAATCTCACGCAATATTTGTTGGGGAGGGGTGGTTATATAATTTGGAATTGGATAGTTCACTTTAAATCAAACAGACATCTAGGCCTATCTCACTCAGTCATTGTCACTCTACAAGGAAGGAACCTGGTAAACAAACGCA
>BQKZ01014508.1:0-10413 GCA_036244855.1 Temnopleurus reevesii | reverse complement strand
TGAAAACGGTATAAATCGTGTAATTTTAAAAGCTTGTGTTTAAAGAATAAAGGATCTGTGTGAGAAAGATGAGGTGCGTTACAAATTATTCGTATGGCCTTTTTTTGAAGAACAAACAGTTTTTCCAAAACATTTTTATGTGCGTTTCCCCAAACCAGTAGAGCATAATTGATATAAGGTAAAATAAGAGATGAGTATAGTATAAACAATGATTTAGTTGGAAGGCAAGCTTTGAGCCTTTTGATTACACCAACATTACGGGAAATTTTGTTAGCAATATTGTCGATATGATTTTTCCAAGACAGATTGTTGTCGACGGTGACTCCAAGAAATTTGATGGAATTAACACGTTCTAATTTGTAATTTTCAAAACAATATCGACAGGAAGCGAATCAATTGTTCTACTAAATAACATATATTTTGTTTTTTTGGGATTGAGGGATAATTTATTTGCTCTTACCCATTGGAGGATCATATCTAATTGAACATTAACAATTTCAGCAAGTTCGACAGGGTCATTATGTGAAAAAAATAAATTGGTATCATCTGCAAAATGAATAAAGGAGAAAACATTAGATGATTTACAAAAATCATTTATGTAAATAGTAAATAGGAGAGGGCCTAGAATACTCCCTTGAGGCACACCACAATTGGTAGAAGAAAATTCAGATGTAGAATTATTAACAAATACATATTGTCTTCTGTCTGAAAGATAACTTCTAAACCACTCCAATAGAAACCAATCATTCTAAAATGGATTTATAATCATATGTGACTTGTATTAATTTTTTTAATTGAATCTAATCATTTTGATTAGATTTCCTATTCGTGACAAACCGTGACTTAAAGAGTGTAAACAATGATTTGCTTTAAAGAAAAAAGAGAAGTGCAATTGCTCTAGCCAACTGCATTACATTAAATGCAATATTTAACACTGCAAAATCATATCACATCACGTTCGAATTCTGAAGAGGTTAGAATCCCACCTCTGGCGTTATTTCATTCAGCAAGAAATTCATCCAAATTGCGCTGCACCCAACCCAGATGAGAAGAATGGGTACCTCGGAGAAATTTATTCCTTAAAACAGCCTATGCACCTAAAAGCTTCAATACTAAAGCTAGTAAAATAACGCTGCAATTGGAGAGCGCCTATGACTTTTCATGAAAAGGTGATAAACGCTACATTAAAGGCGTTCATTATTAATTTATCATTATTATTATTATTATTATTGATTTTTTAAAGTTATTATTATCATTATTATTATCGTTATTATCATTATTATTATTATTATTATCATTATCATTATTATTATTATTATCATCATCATTACATAAATCAAAGAATTTAAAACAAACAATACTGATAAAGATCATGAGACTTGTTTTTTTTTCATGACGGTGGTCATGGTGGTAATATTTATTTATTCAACATTTTGTTGTTGTTTTTTCTCATAAGAGATTTAGGAATATCATTTCCATTAGAATAAAGCAATAAAATGGGTATACTCGTTCAATGGTTTCATCGATATACTTTTTCATTCTATTTCATGTTCACAGTTTAATCAATCGAATACATTAAGTAACGACCAAAAGGTTGAGATACCGAATATTTTTAGAACGAGAAATGATGAAAACTGGATTCATAATTTGTAAAATGCAGAAATTCAAGGACCCATGAACGTATAAACACATTTAGGAGTGACAAACAAAAATGAAAAGTACGAACGCCCGAAAGGTGCAAAGCTATTTCCGGCGCTAGATTGTTACAAAGATGCACGCTAAACAACGCTATACAGTCTCGCTCCATATAAAGACCGACTCACATCTTTGTGTTTTCAGCCTGCGTCGGCCTAGCGTTTTTAAAATTAAAAACGTTCCCTGGACGCACAGAATACGGACCTTTAGCATGGCGACGGTATGGCCAATCACAACGTTATTTCTCAAGCGCGGGATAATCTAGCGGGCCGCTAAGGTTAAGAACTGCTAACAAGACGGGAGTGCCAATCACAACGTTAACTCGAAGGTTCATTCAAGAAGTAGCGTTGTGTTGGTGCACCCTTCTGTAACCGACCTTAGAGCTAACGTTGTGATCAGCCCTACCGTCTTCTATGCTAAAGGTCCCTATTATGCTGATCAGACGGTGGACTGACATTCGCCTTACGCTCAAGGGGCGTATGCAGAACGTCAGTCCACCGTATGACCTGTGTATTAGTGCATCAAGGGAGCATTTTTTAATTTTCAAAAACGCTCGGCCCACGCAGGCTAAAACGCAAAGGTGTGAGTTGACCTTTAAGTAGACGGGATAGTGTCGCTAAACCATCTTATTGTGTGTTGCAAACATGAAGGTACGAGCTTTTATTTTCAAAAATTGCATTGATTCAAATTTGGCTTCTATGATAGAGCATCAGCACCATAATCAGGATGATTTGGGTTCAATCTGCGTTCGGCATGTAAGAATAATTTTAGAAAGGTAATGCTATGTAAGGAATCGGAGATGAAGATTAGTAATTTACAGCGGGGTTTGGGTACCTAAGTTACTAACTTCACAATGAATCCCGATTATTGTCATTTGGTAATTGCCATTTTCCCCAATAGGTCTAAATCCTTGTGTGCCCAGTGTTTCCATTTTAAATGTGTGAATTTGAGCCAGGTGTTCTTGTTGTTCGTGACTTTGTAATTGCAACAATATATATAAAACAAGTGGGAAGAAGAAACAAATGTCTTTTCATATCAAAACGTTGTCATTATGGTTATAAAAATAGTGTGTCGGCGCCGATAAACAATTTATGCTTGTCGTGGTATTAAAAGCATTTAATCCGCCCACTGTGTAATTAAGGATATGATATTTTTTATTGTTTTAAAATGGAGTCGAAAATACTGAAACTGAATTACGTTTCACATCAAATTCTAAATTTAATTCATGTATCAATACATTATAACTGTCGTGCTATAAGGAATAGATTAAATATAAATTGTACTGTTTAAATACCGTAAGTATTCATATTGATTTTTTGATCGAATTGAAACCATATTGATTCTTATATTGTTCGAATCCACATCAGAACACATCATTCCATTCTCTGCACACGCGATGTATATTCCAATACCAGAGGCTCACTCACGCACAGGCGATCCAGCTCTCTGATTGGACGGAAAAACTTTATGATATTGTTACGTCATCGGCGTGAATGACAGATCGATTATTACGTGAGGCAGCCTCAGCGGAAAGCTGCGTACACTCATGGCCGCTCCAACCGCGCGAGATTCGCCGTATAAAACGAACAGCCAGTCGCTTCTTCTCCGGCAGTTTGGTTACTTAAGATATAAAAAAGGGTCTCCTGATTTCATTTTTCTTCTCTTTGTTGAACTTTTTAAAGCCATTGATATAGGAGTTCCAGCACTATTCGATATCTACCCGCTCCTGCTTTAGCCATCGTTTGAATATCATCGGGTGATCGCTTTGTAAATAATCTTTCCTGGTTGATTATAGAAAGTTGCTTTTTTATTTCACTTATTTTGTTTTTTGTCGGTTTCGGCAAGTTTTTACGGCCAAGATGAATAGCTACGCATTCTTTTTTTGCCTGGTCTGTGCTATTGGACAATGCTGGACTCTACCCGTGGACGCTAAGGTAAGAACATTTCTGATTTTTACTTTTAAAGAAGGATAATAAATGCATTTTGTGAAAGAGAATACGACGTTTTAAACACGGCGAATATAGCCAAGATATTGATATATATTTTCGATACTAATTGCTAAAAATTGATACCAAATAATGAACTTGAATGTCATCCTAGGAACCCTTTTTCTGAAATATTTATCATATTTGATATTGTGATTCAACGTTAATCAATCGTATATGTTTTGTGTTATGTTCTTTGTGTTTTGCAAACTACTCTTTCTTCATTTCATAGTAACAGAGATGAAAAGACAGCGTATCACAATGGCTTTATAGTTTTATACAAGTATCTATTATAATTCAAGCGAGAGAGATGTGATTAAAATGCTCTAAATATATACCTATAAAAAGGAGAATAATAAAAAGCATTCCTGCAGTATTTTATTGTTTATATGGATTTCGGCTGAAAGTAAAGTTTGCAAATAGTTTGACAGGCCCGTTTTGTCAAACCTCGAAATCTCGTCATCTCGTTACTTTTGATATTTCCCCCAAGTAAATGCGCCTCGTAAAATCGCCAAGCTTACGTTAAACTTAAATTCCTGATATTGGCTAGCATTTAATCTCTCTTAAAATTTGACAAACTATTTTCCGATTTAGCATGTCAATCTTGGTAATCTTGTCATATCGTTGCTTCTAATATTCCCTAAATAGAGAAGCCTCGTGAAATCGCCAAGCCTCCGTTCCATAAACTTATTTATGAACATTACTTAGAATATGATATTTCCAATACCAATTTGTGTGTATGTTGGGTAGCATTAGAGCTCGCTTAAAGTTTGACGGACTATTTTCCGATTTTAGCATTTCAAACTTCGTAATCTTCTCATCTCTTTGCTTTTAATATTCCCCAAGTAGCGACGCGACGCCTCGTGAAATCACCATACACAAAAAAACTCATAGATTTGAGTAACATGACACTATAATGACACACAGTTGAGTATTTTCATTGATATACTTACCAGTGTGTCATGATAGTGTCACTTTTTGCGAATTTACTCAGATTCATGAGTTCTAGTTTTGTGTGTATACCTATTTTCAACTTATTTTCAGACACAATGCTTAAATCATGATATATTTCGAATACCAATGCATGTTGGGTACTTAGCTCGCTTAAAGTTTGACGGACTATTTTTCTCGATCTTGACGTGTCGAACTTCGTAATCTTGTAATCTTGATGCTTCTAGTATTCCCCAAGTATAGATGCCTCGTAAAATCACCAAGCCTATGTTGCTTTTATTTTCTGACACGATGCTTAAAACATAATACTTCCAATACCGATTGTTATGAATATTGGCTATCAAATATCGCTTATTATTATCTATATGAGAGTTTTAAGCCGTACAATATTAAGCCATATTGTACGGCTTCAATTTTACGCTTGCGCAAAGCAGTGACCAGCCNTAATTCCTGATATTGGCTAGCATTTAATCTCTCTTAAGATTTGACAAACTATTTTCCGATTTTAGCATGTCAATCTTGGTAATCCTGTCATATCGTTGCTTCTAATATTCCCTAAATAGAGAAGCCTCGTGAAATCGCCAAGCCTCCGTTCCATAAACTTATTTATGAACATTACTTAAAACATGATATTTCCAATACCAATTTGTGTGTATGTTGGGTAGCATTAGAGCTCGCTTAAAGTTTGACGGACTATTTTCCGATCTTAGCATTTCAAACGTCGTAATCTTTTCATCTCGTTGCTTTTGATATTCCCCAAATAGAGAAGCCTCGTGAAATCGCCAAGCTTCCGTTACATAAACTTATTTATGAACATTACTTAAAACATGATATTTCCCATACCGATTTTTGTGTATGTTGGGTAGCATTAGAGCTCGCTTAAAGTTTGACGGACTATTTTCCGATTTTAGCATGTCAAACTTGGCAATCTTGTCATCTCGTTGCTTTTAATATTCCCCAAGTATATAGTGACGCCTCGTGAAATCACCATACCTATTTCAAACTTATTTTCAGATACAATGCTAAAATCATGATAAATTTCGAATACCAATTGGTATGCATGTTGGGTAGCTCGCTTAAAGTTTGACAGACTATTTTTTCTCGATCTTGACGTGTAGAACCTCGTAATCTTGTAATTTTGATGCTTCTACTATTCCCCAAGTATAGATTCCTCGTAAAATCACTAAGCCTACGTTATTTTCTGACACGACGCTTAAAACATAATACTTCCAATACTGATTGTTATGAATATTGGCTATAGCATTAAATATCGCTTAAAATTTGACAGGCTATATTCCGAATTCAGCATGTCAAACTTAGTAATCTTGCCATCTCTTTGTTTTTACTATTCCCTAGGTAGAGAAACATAGTGAAATTGCCATTTTTGCGTTATATAAACTTAAAACATGATATCTCCCATGCCTACGAATTATTCAATTGAAAGGACATCATATAAGGTAATGAATGAGAAATATAGCTATATTATTTGCATCTTCACAATTTTGTCAATATCTATGATACATGAAAATATGAACAAGAACGTTAGTGATAAAATACATTGTGAGGAAATTTGATGGTATAAATGATGAAGTGATTTTTCTTCGCATTATTGTTTTTATCCCTATAATCATAATTGATTACGGTTTTTCAACATTCAATTAAGTTCAATACTGAAGTAAATGATATAGACAACCAGACCATGTAGTAGTAACCATACACACTTAAATCCGCTGTGTCAAACCGACTTGGAATGCTATGAGCAACGACTCAACTTTTCTTTCGAGCTAATTCTTCCCAGAGAGTGAGCCAATTTCATATAGATCAATTATAAGCTGTGATGATATCAATTAAGAATGGAATCCATTGAATTAACTTTGCGAGCTATTTTGCATCGGATGAAGATGATTATCAAGAATTAAAATGTATTATTATTAAATTCAAGAATATACCTAACTCTTCGTAAAAACGACAAATGTGAATACAAAATGATAACGCACTGGGACTCGAACCTCGATCTTCTGAAAGTTAGCAGGTTTACCATTGGACATTCCAAATCACCTATAAAAATTAGAAACGTCATGAATCTGTTCTTTCTGCGGTAGAGTTGTTGAATTTGAAGTTGATATTCATCTACATTTTGGCGTACTTGACTATAACGTATGCACAAGCATTGCGTCAAGTGTTATAAACACACATAAAAAATGCATATCTCTCACAACAGCCACTTCTACCCGATACGTTGACAAAATAAATTCCCAACAAACGTAGAAACACCCAACATAACGACATCTGTAATTAGTGCATTATATGCAAATGATCCTCCTACGGGTCCTCAAACATTGTTAGCCGACAACCAAAAGAACACACATCGGTTCAAACAAAAATATTGTAATCACATTAATTCTTCTTTCTTACGTCACGGGCGGGATGGTGTGTTTGCCAAAACGTGATCGCGCAATCTTGCCCCGCCAAAACCTTCTCGCACACACCCTCGAAAAGAACACATAAATTCATGATACAACATGTGCTCTTTTCTTAACATGTTCTTGATATCAATATAACTGGGGGAAGCGAAAATTGAGGTGGTCTCGTTGGTATTTTATTCGTTTTGTTTGCTCAGCCGGCGTTCCGGTCTATAACACGGTCGAAAAAGACGTGCAGGGAAAAGGAAAACAATCAAAAATTTCGATATGAATGTATATCATAGGTACTTGTGGTATGACTGAGTAAATTGAGTAAGCTGTTTAAGTGAAATTGGTTTTCTGTATTCTGGTTAAATCACAATGTAATCAAGGATTGAAGCTAAATGTTAAGTAAGATGGTTGAATAAATATTGCTTGAAGGTTCCCCTCTCAGATAAATAATAAGGAGAAGGCTTCACAGTTGCCTCATTCTCATGATTAATCAAGTTCCGCTCAGTTCAGTTTATTTTATATTACATTTTCCAATCAAATAAAATATAATAGAAATCCGTTACAAAATACAAATTAAATCATGATACATAAAATATATCATACAGTAAAATGACTTCATGATCATTGTATAATTACCGTCATATAAATCAAGCGATTTGAACAAAAAATAACAATTTGACTGGAACAGAAAGCTCTACTGAAGAGCAGGCTTTGTAGAGTGAATACCCCTCAGTTAAGATCTGAAAACGGTAACCAAAATTATTGTACCTATACTTAACTAACTTTTTGGTGTATCATTATGCTTATCATGATACTACGGTAACTTTTCTGCGCAGATGTTTAACGCTGTCAGGCATGATTTTGAAGATAAATAAAAGCGCGATTCTTGTCGCCCCTGGAAACAAAGTATCTAATCTCTTAAATTTCCCGAGCACACGGCCTGCAGGGACTTTAACCAGCGGGTCGTCATTTATATTGACTTCCCCCGTGTTCCCGGCACATTCATCCATCCATCCCGTGGGTCATGTAAAAGTACTTGACCAAATTGGCGCGCAAGTGTAGATTATCACTTTCTTTCTTTCTTTCTTTCTAGACTTATCTCCTCGATCTCTAAGGGGGTGTTGTTCAAAATCAACTGCAAATCAACTGCAACTTTGCAAACCGTAACGCGCATTTTCCGGTATGCACATTTAACAAAACACGCATGAAACATTGGTTTTGATTGACGCATCCCGATCAACTGCAACTTTCGATCGATTGCAAGTTTTGAGCAACACCCCATTAGTCTTGCATGAACTGTTCAGTGCAGTCACATGACCCGATTTGATAACTATCATCATCATAATTATCATCCGTGAAAAGTGTTAATCAGGCATTTCAAAGATCGGATCATGCGACATTCCAGATAAACGTTTACTCATGTGACCGCATAAATCGCTCCTCATGTTCCCCTTTCGACCACGTGACGTAATGGCGGGGTATAATAAGTACTATACCCCGGTAATAATACATTCATATCTCCGTTAGATATGCGCATCTCGGGATACGCGAGATCGCTGGGAGTGTAATTTTATCGGACTCTTAAAGATAGTTTTACAGCGAGAAGTACTCCCGTACAATTCGATGCCGAGGGCTACAGTATCTATTCTTCTAGGCCAGTGTAAAATGTTATATCACCCAGACGATCTTATTGAATGGTTTCATGCACGGCCCTTGAAAGGGTTCGGTTATCCAATGTGCGAGTGGCATTAATTGCTTTTGACATTTTCCTAGATAAGTGAAACCAGATACTTGGAGAAGTAGATGGAATTTAATTGTAGTGAAGGCGAGAATCGATTCTATTGTAGAATCTTGGTTATTGGAACAGTAAGCGATATGAATATCTTGACCCATACGACGGCTGTTCACTCATATTATACATATTATTTAAATGTTTGTATAAACACGTATGTGAACTCTTTACATAGTTGCATGTTATTTCTATCTGCAATCAATGTTTCTTGATTCGCATACATTTTGATGAACGACAAAAGGGCTTCAAGGAACAATGAGTCCTACCAAATACCTACCCAGTCTCGACCTTCCGATGAGCATGTTCTCATCATCTTCAGGAGAATCAGTAAAGTCAGGATCAGGACCACTCACATTTTCCCAAGAAAGATAACTCGTTGTACCATGAAGCCTTCTTCTCATCATTCATCCACGAGTGAAACCTTCAAGCAAATTTTTCATGAACCTTAAATCAACATAACTTGTTGCAAATTACCGCAATTATGATTTACATTGGTTGCTGTTAAGTACTATTCAGGGAGGGGGGGGGGTATACCGGTGACAAAAGATTTAAATTGTGTAATCACTCTCCAACCTTTTCTGACTACATGTATTTGAATTTTTTCACAATATTGCAAATTTAATTTCAACTATAGTAAAATAGTAAAACTGACTTACTAATATCAAACCATTGTGAAAATTCACCACCGTGTTTATACTTAATAGCACGTAGCAATGATTTATAACTATTCCGCATGACAGTTTGGAAATGAACACACAATATTACAGTCTAGCAGATGAAATATGCAGATAAAATTCAACAGTAATCGTACGTGATGTATAAAGGTGCGTTTCAATCACATTTTTATCCCCTTCTCTTGCTCGAATTAAGTCCAAGAGATTTAGAGTCTTTTGTTAAACGCGGGGGTGTGTGAGGCCCATCCACTTTCACGCTTTTTCCGCCATTTAAATGATTAGATATCTGCATTCTAGCAGTCTATAAACCAATAATCTGAGCATTTCTACCGAATCAGCATTATGGAGAGTATTTGCGTTCTTGATATCATGTTAATCGCACAATTTCCGCGAATATTTATGTAAAAATTGAGAGAAAAAATGCATATCAATGTGTAGTGACTTTCCGAGCCTCGGTGAAATTCCTTTGTCCATTTAATTGAAATTTTCACGATGTGCGCTTACAGGTCTGAAAGCTTTCGTGGATATCAAAAGCAATCTGGGGATATACGTCATGGATAATAAAAGTAGGATTTTAACGGATCTTCACAGTTTATAATTACAATCGGATTTGTGGTCGAGAATTTTTCTTAAATCTTTCAATAGATTGGTCATGGATTCTAGAAAATTCCAAACCAAAAAGGCGTCATATTCGCAACACACAAAGCCCTCAAAGCTCTAAAAGCAGAATAATCTACTTCGAGGGCTAGATTAGCGTATATCTATGCCTCAAAGACAACCTGCAACCATCAATTTCAGCTATAGTTCGTTAATCAGAATTTAAAGAATGTGTTTTGCGAATTCTGTAGGAAGCTGAGTGATGGAATATACCACGGTCACAGCCATAAATCATCTGATTTAAC
>BQKZ01014503.1:0-10114 GCA_036244855.1 Temnopleurus reevesii | reverse complement strand
ACTTTAGCAAGTGTCAAAGTACATTTGTCAAATCCGCCGCCTACGTGACTGAATCACACAGCTCTATATACATTAGATTTTTCCTGAATATCAGACCAAGGTCATTTGTATAGCTTCCAACCCTCGTCATATTAAGCAGGTCAAGTCCCAGGTTCGTAGACTCAAACACAAATAACGCACTAGGCTGATATCCGACAATAACAATGGAAAAGTTCATCTGGAAACAAATTTCCAACCAAGAGGTTACCCTATAAAGAGTGCCATACAATTTACAATTTTTTCCCAGCTTTTATGCTCATGTAGCATGCCCTAAATTTAAAACAAAATTTCAATGCTCCCATGCCCATTCAAACAGATGCAATGGACCTCACAGTTTTCTTGAATTGTTAAATACATTTCAAGAGAAAAAGTACTGCAAATTCCCAATAAAAAGAGGCCAGGCTGTCAGTAGGGGGAATTCAATTCAAACTCGTGGGAAAATACATAAATTCAATGTAGATGTATTTAATAAATTTTTTTAACCTCGTTATCCAAATGTAATTAGTAAGGCAAGAAAATTATTATCATCATTATTGTTATTAGTATTATTATCACTATTATTATTATTATAAGATACAGGGTGCTACAAACCCACTTGCCCGGGGCAACAAAATGAAGCTGTCGGGCAAGTAAATAAAATTGTCACTTGCCCAAAAGGGCAAGTGGCAGCTTTTTCTGTAAAACTTGGCATAGGCCATCAATTTGGGGCAAAGGAAATTTTGTTCCGGCAAGTGATTTGGAAACTTGGTTGCCCGACTGGAAACTAGTGAAAAAAATTCTTGTAGCACCTTGAACATGGACTTGCAAAATGACAGTTATCAAGCATAAGTGTTCATTTTTCAATGTACATTGTTTCTGATCAGTAGTTCTGTAAGAGCACTTAATAGGATTCAATTATCATTATTGTTATTATAATTAAAATTATAGTTCCTAGTTGATATTTGGTCTGCAAAGTCAAATACTTGGTATGTCTCTCTTGCAAATTACTTTAGAACTTAAAATAGAAGTTTGATCATAGATGAGAAAAAGTTCTTGTCATCATTGTTTTCATTAGCTTTATAAACGGAAGTGAAAGTTCACGTCACAATGAAGGCTTAGAGGGCACAGGAAGCCAACCATAATATTGATCAATACGTGGCAGGCCTGATCTGTGGAAATGGCAAGAAACAGCTACCGTTAAAAATATCAGATAGCCAAGTTTCTAAGAATTGATTACATAATCAAACGTTCACATGATCAATAGTTCCTCAACAATTTCAGTCATTAAGGCTTGGCTATTTCTTTATTGTAAATTGTGATGTGCCTCATCATAGGTAGTCCACTGCCTGGACTGTTTACGTAATGTATCTGATAACCAGTAGAAACGCCCCCAGTAGTCAAGACGGTGACATCCGCTCACTTTCTTAGCCGGGCCGTGAATCTGAGGGGATAGCGCCGTCCGTGGGGTTGAGTGCATGATTATGTTAGGAGGAGTGCAAGAGAGGGAGAGGGGAAAGATAAAAAACGGCCAGAGTCTGGACTACATCATAGGCGGATCTACATGTACCTGTACTTAGCCCCCTCCAGAATAAGTGAATCTACCAACAGGCATGGTGTGAGAGCAAAGAACGGCTAGTAGATTCTTTTGTAACCCATGTGCTTATTGGGCTTATTCAGTTCTTTAGCAACTTTTATTATCTGGGTGAGAATTGACAATCACAGACTGATACAATATGAACAATCCTTCCTGAATGAAAGTGGTATCCCTCTGCGCATGCTAGCACATAAATTTTTTGACGAATCAAATGTACCATAAAATGGAGTGAACAGGGACAAAACTTAGACCATCAGAAACTCTTTTCGATAAGGTGGATCACTATATGGATTATTTTATGGGATAAATCTTTCAATATATATTTATGTAAAATAAACTAAATGTGAAAGCAAGTATCATATAAGAAGATCTACGAACTACATACATCGACCGTATAAGACTTGTCCCTATTCACCCTAAGTTCTCTGCTTCCCTAGTTTCATGGTACTCGGAATGGTATGTATGCTCGTAAACTAAACTACCAGACAAGTTTCACTGTTCATGGGTAATTCAATAAAGCAAATCGTGAACCTTAAATGTGGGTGACTCAAATAAATAAGTACTGTCTATTAAAACATAATCATTTTGTTAATTACATGCAGATTCGCTTCAACAATTACATATAATCAACCTTTCTGTCAAAATTATATTTTTCTGAAGCAACTTGACACTTTGCCAAAAGGTTACAGTTTAAAGCCAAATCAATATAAATTTTCAAGAATTAATCCTTCATAAATCTGCACTCCTTAAAAAAAAGAACACTTGCAAAAATGGTGCATTAAAGCAGCGATCTGAAGAATCTTACCATCCTTGGACCATACGGACAGAAGGCATCTGTAGAAGCTTCTCAGGGAGGAGGTTGATCTCCTTCATGATGTTGGCAATCCTGACAGGGAGTTCTTGTCTGAGAAACAGAAATGACTTTGCAGAGTCCACATCTTTACTCTGGCCTGTGAAAAAAAATATTAAACATTTGAATAATATGAAATCAAAATCTTTTTCTTTTAATCATTTTATGTTCTGATCTACACTCTTCAACCAGTGTGCACTGATGTTGATCTGAGATGCACTGTATTTGAATGATGTAAAAAAAAATTAAAAAAAAACCTTTTTACCCTAATGGTTTTGGGGAAGAAATTTAATTACAGATAACTCTGCCCAAGTCGAATCTGCTGGGACCACTCAAATCTGTTCGACTTATGAGAATTTCGGCTTAAAAGAGGCTAGTAACACTGGTATTGTATGATTGTATTACATCGACTTAGGCAATTATTCAACTTAGACAAGTTTAGTTCGACTTAGGCAGAGTTGACTGTACATTAACAGAAGATTTTGAACAATGGAGGAGCTTAAAAATATGTTTCTTCTTTTGCAGGTCTAATAATGATCTACATTTGTCAAATATGATTCAAATTTGATAATTTGATTGTGAGTGTTTTTCTTTTCGAAGTTTTGTCATCGGGTAATAGTTAATTCTTTATACAATATGATTGCTTTAAAAAATGCTTGCATCATTCAAATTGAGAACTATCCTTGAGCTGTCATTTTTGCTGTATTATAAGTTGCTGATCAAAGGCCAACCAGCATAAATATATGTTTATATAATAAATTTGGCTAGCAATTTTAGAAAAAAATAAAATCAACAGTGCGCAAAAGTTTGTGAAATAAGGTCAAATATACGTTTCTTATTGATATAGATTAAGTGTTTTTGATTAAATTATGCAATCATGTAGTCATGAAATATATTGCATATAATTTCAAAGGTTGCATTCTGTTGCAATATAAACTGTGAAAGGTACAATATTTCACAGTAAGCCAATACAGGTAGTTGTATGAAAGTCACCCCAATGTTAATCAACATTAGCTATACTATGAACTATGTACATGTATCTGAATGAACAATATTAATAGCAGTATCAATATACATCAAGATAACNTATGCCCAGCACAGGTGGAAATGATAACTTTGAAAATTCATAACTTTTGAACGGATAATCCGATTTTGCTCAAATTTTCACAGTTTGTTCATGTGATTTTTCTTCATTTATTGACCGTACATTATTGTCTGGGTGTAATTCCCCTTTAAGTATATTGCATACAATTTCAAAGGCTGCACTCTGTTGCAATATAAACTGTGAAAGGTACAATATTTCACAGTAAGCCAATACAGGTAGTTGTATGAAAGTCACCCCAATGTTAATCAACATTAGCTATACTATGAACTATGTACATGTATCTGAATGAACAATATTAATAGCAGTATCCCTATACATCAAGATAACATTATTTACAAATATCAATTCTAATGGGAGGGGCATGTGCACGTGTAAGTGCGTGTGTACAGAGATTGTTTTGCCCTCAACGTAATTTGCTTGTCTCCGATTGTACAACATGAATTTGAAAGTGACCTTTTAAACAAGTTTATCCAGTTATACATGTAGGTATATGTAGCCTGTTTGACATAATAATTTTCATAGAAATAATGTAGGTCATTCTAATCAGGACGAGTTGTGGAAAATTTCAAGTCATAAAGAGACGGAAAGTTGAAAAAGTTTCTGCGGTACTTACATACCATCATATGATGTACATGTACATGTTTTGAAAGTTGATTATCCGTTTATAACACGTATGACTCTATTGTTAGATCGCCAAAAATTTATATTCATAGTTATTATTCACACCTTTATGAAAGCACTCACTCGAGGATGTGCACCATTGTAGATGTAGGCCAGATAATGCACTTTATTCAATGGCAAAGTTCAATTGCATTATTGTGGGTATAATATCCACGGATATTCAATATGTTATGTTTACAGTACTTCCAGCAGTCAGGCACACTCTCTGGCATGTGATGCTTTATTTTCATTTTTTTTTGTTAATTCTGTTTGCAGATACATTGATCTGTTTTGAACACGAACACAATACACTAGATTGCAAATCATCATTTCCTTTACACTTCCTTGTCAAATAAAGGATGTGAAGTAACCAAACATTTGAAAATTGCCAAAGTTCATGTCCTGTTACTTAGAAAAAAAAGTTTAAATGCCATTTGCACCAAGAAAATTTGCATGCTTACAAGGTACCATGGGGGTATTTCAAATTATATTTTCGTTGATAAATTTATTTCTAATTTTATTCTACATGAGTGAAACAATATACATGTAGCCTTGAATGTTCTGTATGTTCCGTCATACTTGTACGTATTTCCACAGGATCAGTGCAGATAGGCCTAATATTTTGTACATGAATGTTGATGTACAGCTCGAAGAAACAATATGCCATCTTACAGGAGTACATTGGATTCTCGTTGGGTATGGATTCATATTTCAAGTTGCTGTCTTTCCTTTTCCTTCATTTTTTTGTGGTGGTGGTACATGGAATTACCGTTCATCTTCAAGCATAAAGTTACAAGTGTATATTGTCACACATGTGCTCTTGGAAAAACAGGATCAGAGTTGATGTCATCAACATCACTGTTTTTAGATATGTATACTATATTTGCTGTTCTGATTACGTAATCACAAAAACATTTTGCAATGTACATGCAGACTATACCAAAGACTTTAGCCAGGGTTGGGTGGAATCATACAGTACTGTTCACACATGTACTAGTACATGTACATGTAAGTGATGCCACGTTGGAGATTCAGAACAAGGAGGATAGCAGATGACTATTTGCTTATGGAATGTCAATACGTGTGGTTTTGCATCTCCACAAATGTGTACAACTTGAAGTATGTACATACCTACAGTCCCTCTTCCCTTGACAGCAATTAACACCATCTGGATATCACATTCTTCGACACGCACTTTACACAAATCATTAATTGCTTGGCACAGTTTAATGACAATAAATACAAAATTACAGGCTGTTTGTCTAAAAGGTATGGCTTTCGTTGGCTTAAAAGTGTTTTTCTATCAAATGTTGGCATGGAATAATTAGCATACACATGGGAATGTTCATGCAGTAATGTCAAAACCTGTCATGTTGCTGAAATAGCAAAAATGATGTCAAAACTCAACAGGGAATAATTTTCCTGGTTTCGCAAAGCAATTTGCTATGCATTTTGTCATAATTGCTACACAATTTAAAAAAAAAATTGTTTTGCAACTTTTTCACACAAACAACAAACACTAAAACATGTATAACATTGGAAATGTTTAAAATAAATGACATAAATGTTGAATCAAAATGTTTACAAATGTTAAAATTATTCCCTGGTGACTCCTGTCATTTTGCAGAAACTGCAATTATGAAGAACCACACCCACCCTGCCTGCATCAAAAGACAAGATTAAAATATTCCTTCATTCACTTTGTTATTTTATTTTTGAAGAAAACTTTGTTTATTTGCATCACGTCAGCCATTTGAATTGAATAGTATACACCCTGTACATGTAAGTACAAAACTGATAACACAATAGGAATCTGGTGTACAGCCGAAGAAGGAAAGTGATTGTGTTTATGTACGTAAACGCATCGTAAATTACCATTATATTTTTAATAAAGGGCACGTCATACACCAGTGCACGGAATATCTCAGACATGTGCGTCACTACAAAAATCTACCAGGAAAAGTATGCAGTGACAGTGTACACAAACAAAAAAGCCATTCACAGGCTGTTTATTAACTGTGGTATTTACTTTGGGGGCTTGGCACCCAATACCCTTCTCTGATTGGCTGCTGGATGTGGGAGTTGGCAGATGTGTGTCTTGCTAGTCTTCAGACACAGACCATTTGCTCCCAATGCTGCAATGTGCATAGTACAAAACACAGAGTCTGAAATGAAAGACTACAGTACCTCAGAAGTGAAGCATTCACAAGAAAGGAATCATAACATACTAAGAATAGTTTCTGACTGCAGACTCTGGATTATTCACTTATGCATATTGCAGAAAACTGGAGCCAAGTGTCTGTTCCTGTAGACTAATGTCTTGGCAAGGAGAAGGTCACCTTCTACACTGTATGCTTTCTCCTATTCACCTTTCAATGCCCATATTCTTGTACAGAAATACATGCCTGTACGTTTGTGTTTGTACTTGACATTATATTATAATTTGTATATTCCATCAATTCTATGAAAAAAGATGTTAGCCAATTTTGATAGTTGAATAACTTTCACAGATATTTCTGAAATCACTTGATAATCCAAATAATATGAAATATTTCCAAATAGGCCTACATGATAAGCTTCAGCTGAATGCAATACAATTGTGAACAGACTGAAAATTTTAAATGTAAAAAAAAAAATCTGAAAAAAGTGGTAATTACCATCAATATTAATTTTATGTGTAAATGTAAGTGTTCCAATCACTTACATGTATGTGCAGTATGTACTCTTAATACTACTTATCAAATAAAAAAAGCTTAATTTTTATTCATATTGAAACATGAGCAAAGGTTGTAACTTTCAAAAATATCCTTCATTTGCATTTTTAATGAAATGAACAAAAATCATATTGTTTTTTCTTTAGAGTATGCATTGTACATTGTGTACGTATGAGCTGTTTCTCTTGCTTGTACACATACTCTTATTATCATTGTCAAACCAAGTTTCATGCTTGACTCAGACTGGCAAAAATTTTTAACCAGGGCTACAAACACCAAGCACTGTGAGCAGAGGACACAAAGAAGAATGTCTATGGCCAGGAAATCTTAGCGTTGCTTTATTCACACACGTCTTATAGCCATAAAACCTGTCTCATTTGATTTTGAATCTCCAGGGGACCCAACATACATATATTGATGGTGCATATTTTTCCAAACGCTTTGAGAAAATATTTTAAATAAAAATTTTAAAAAGTGCCTATCTTATAACATATCTTTTCTACACAATTCTTCTTTCTTGAAGAGCTACATGCTTGTTCCCTCTTATTCTGCCGAGAAATGTTGAACACCTGCCCGTGAATGAAGCTTCTGTCTTTGATTATCATTTATTTAAAGCTTTTCTGACGGCTCGAATGAAGTTGTTTACTTTTTCACAGTTCTTTGTCCCTTCTGCTACATCATGTACATTAGCACTAACTGTAACTCAGTGATTTCTTTGAAAGACAAAAACAACACATTCAACGCTTACATGTGTATACCAAATCAATCACACTAGATATTCACATCACATTAAAAATCATGCAAATAGAAGAAGTCATTGTTTCTGTGAAATGTACAGAGGTCTTAAAAACAATAAACAAAGATTAGACATTTTGACTTTACATGTATGGTGAAAGTGCTTAGCAAACAGCTTAATGAGTTTTAAAAATCATAAATTGTAAACTGTCTTTAAAGGGAGTCTGAAAATTGGTTAGCGTAGTCATCGCAAATTTTTTTTTTTCAGCAGCCCTTCGATATCGATAAAAAGACCCCCAATTTTGTCCAAATCATGTACATGAATTTCTGCAATACATGTATTTTTCTTTATATAATTTACACGTTGAATGTGTAATACAAATGTGATATGAAACTACACCTATCATTATAATCAATAATAATAATCATGAACAATCATAATCACAAAGGCAAAATCCCAAAGATTATTATGGAGAAAGTGGTGTGAAGAGATGGGCAACATAGAAGAAGGTGGGAATGGGATACAATAACAATCGTTAAAGGCACATGTTGACGCAAACCTAGATATCTTTTCTATTTTCAGCACACAATGTAAATATCTACAGACTTAGGCCTACTCTCATTATTCTTTTTAAAAAAAGAGAGAGAAAGCAATCTGTAATTATAAAAAATTCTACAGAAAGTCTAAGCTAAAACTAACAAACATACAAACTGATAAATTTTCAATAGGCCTAATTATAAAAGTGATTAAAATTTATGAACTGAGTCTTATTCAGTTGCCTAAAAAATAAAAAGTTTGATATTTGAGAGCGAGAACGAGAAAAAAACTAAAAAGTTTGAGAGCTGGAGAGTGAGATGAATCAAGTTAATTCACAGACTAACAAATTTAATTTCAAATAGAAATAAAGAGGCAAATAAAGGAAGTTCAATTTACCAAAATCCATGAACTGCTTGATAGATAGTGGTGAAGGAGAAAACTTGGAATAATATTCCATCTGAGCTTGCATGTTCTTCTTCGCCATGGCGAGTAACCTCACAGTCAATCGCACCATGATGCTCTCTCGCTGAACGGCTCCTTCGTCGCAAGTCTCCCGAAACGCTGGCGGGTCCGAGATGGGAGTCTGCTTTCGAGGTCCGTGTCCGTGGCAGGTAAAAAATAGTCGAAATTCAAACGTTTGATGGCTGAAATACAAAAACTGATTACTGGCAATGCTGGTCTGCTTCTAAGGTACCTCAAGTCAGAAAGAATGTGTTGATTTACTCTGAAATGTCGGCTTTACGCTAAATAACATGACATGTTGACCGGTATATTTCCATGCACTGAATCGTTCATGAATCACTTTGGCAGCTGATTTTTGGATGTGTTTTGTTTCCAAAAATAGCTGGCGCGATGTGAGGAAATGTAGCCAATTTGACAATCGTCCTCTTAAAGTATTCAAAATTTCAAATTATTTACTTTAAAGATATAATACGATAAAAAGTAATAAAATTTTAATTTTAAATAATTTTTTTTCTTGTAAAAATTTATTTAATAATACAAAAAGCTACATTTTAAATCCAATGTATTAAATGAGTTTGAACGAATTTTGGTCGGGCTAACTGCTGAGATTTTGACGTCACGGAAAATTCCCAGCTCGCCAGCTTTCTCCCGCAAAACCATCGGTGGTACCGGTACCGCTATTTCAAAAGAGGTGACAGGGGTTGGTCCAGGGGCGCGGACGGGGGTGTGGCAGAGGTGGAGCGAAAAATAAACAAAAAGCAGGTGGTGGAGGAAGGGATGTGATCATGGTCCATTTCTGGTAGATAGATAAATGTTGCAGTTTTATCACTCAAAAATGTTTGCTAGCCTACATAAAGATCTGTAAACCGCAACTTTGTTCATTAAATGGAGCTTTACTCATTTTTATGTGCAGAAAGGTGTTGTTAAAGACAGCTTTAAAGCCCAAATACAGTTTTGGTAACGATTAAAAAATGTTCATTTTACGGGATGTTTATCATGACATACGTATCTTATACACATTTCGAGACCAAAACATATTTTTTTACGAACTGATTCTGTTTTAAAATTTGAATTTGACCGTTAAACCATATTTAGCGCCCTCTATTGGTAATAACAATATTTTGTTTGTTATCGGGCATAAGCAAGGTTATTTCTGCAATTTGACAAAAGAATGATAAAAAGGTATGCATGAAAATTTAATTCTGAAATTTTCATCCAATTCTGTGCACGAGAAAGTGTCCTCTGTCGCGAAAGAAAATATTGATTTAGTGTCGGGGTACACGACGCTGAGATATTTTGCACATTTTAGGTTATAACTTTACTAAATCTCATTCATTTTTCACATCCTTTGTGCAATGTATTCATGATACTATATTTCATTTCATTTAGATTTGAAGACAAAATCTGGAAACAAAAATATTCGCTTTTACCAAAACTA
>BQKZ01014499.1:0-10067 GCA_036244855.1 Temnopleurus reevesii | reverse complement strand
ACTCGATATAATGTTAATCATTATGTTTTGTTCATTTTTTCTACATTTATTACGATTTACAATGTTTATGATCTATGTACTGATGTTTATATATGTTTGTTTATATTGTATTATTTGAACGCAGAAATAAAACCCAATCAATCAATCAATCAATATTGTTGTGAATAAACTTGGTATCTCTGGTGTCGTCCGATGCAAGAGGCNAGAAATAAAACCCAATCAATCAATCAATCAATATTGTTGTGAATAAACTTGGTATCTCTTGTGTCATCCGATGCAAGAGGCGGCCATCTTCCAGCCTCCTCCATTGGAGGCGAGAGCCTTGATATCCTCTTATCACTCGGTCCATGGAATGTTTTTCCTGGTATCGCATCCCAATTTGCTATACATTTTTAGCAGGATTGCCATACAAATTATGTTTTGATTAGCAACTTTTTCTCATAGAACTGTGCAGTAAAGTGTTGAAAATATTTTGTTAATGTTTTACAGTAAGCTGCTAGTCAAATGTGAAAAGTGAAATTATTCTCTGTGGTCTTTAACAGCTCTGCAGACACTCTGTTGCCAGTTATGGTTGTCCTCCTCTCCGTCTGTCAGGAGGAACATATTTTTTACCAATTTCATGATTAATCGAAACAATTATTTAGAAGGTTTTAATGATCCTTTCACTGATTAAACTCATGTTCATCACTATTATAATTTACAACACATCCTTGTTACTCTCTATTTTCTATAAAAATTTTCCATGATTCACGATGTCTGAAAAAAGTTTAAAAACAAGATGCCAATTTGAAAGTTCAGATTTAAAGACCTCGATCTATTTGTTTACAGGTGCAGACGATTAAAGATCTCCCGGCCAACGTCGTCGTCAACGCCAAGCAACAGTTGAACAAGATGACGGAAATCTCGATGTCTGTAGCCGATTTCTTGGTCTCCTCCACACCTCTTCAATGGCTGGTAAGTCCCAATTATTCATTTTGGTGTTTGTAGTTCTTGGGTGATCCCTGTTTGTCCCATATGTAATCGATTTTGGAAAATTATTATAGAAACTGCTCAATCAAAGCTCTGATCAGCATCAAATATTAAAAAAAAGATAAGGAGAGAAATAATGTAATCTATGTGGAATATATTTTGAACCCATCATTCTCTATGTTTTATCTATCAATGTAGCTTTTAAATTGTCATAAACCACTTCTATTCTGACCCTCTCCTCCCCATTCATTTATAATTAATTTCTTATGAATATTTGTGAAACTATAAATAATAATCCATCTCTTTCATGCAATGATAGACCGTCATTGGATTTTAATGGTATCATACTTAGAAATGAATTCAAAGAGCATGATTTAATTGTGGGAATTAAAATCCTCCCTTACTCTTTATTCTTTAAACCCTCCCTTAACCCTACAATAAATTTAGATTTTAAACCCTATCTATAGTTTTATTTGATGTACCTACGTAGCATTGTGAAATCGCATTTATGTTGTTGATGTTATTCATTTCATTTCTATTCCCACTGGTATTATGTAGCCATTTTTTCCATTTGCTATTTTGTTTTAATTTCTTTGCTTGCTTTCTGTAATTTTTCTTTCTTTTTATTGTGGATTTGTGAGCTTATATTTTGCACAATTTTATTTTTCATTGTTATTAGAAAAAAAATAGAATCACAAGCTTGTCCTTAACTTTCATGGAAACGAATTCGCTCTGAGCTTTCATCTCCAAGATTATATCCCCCCTATTACAGTCGACCTGTTAACATTTCAACATTTTGTCAATGGTTAAGAAATACTTTACAATCTAATATTCTCATAAAACAAATGTTACATTTCACAATATTTGAACAAGCACAATCAAATTTATCTAAGCAAAGGGGACAAAGAAACAAAATGAAAGCTAAAGGAAACCAATATGTGTTGAAATGACGTGGTTGTTTCAATCAAAATCTGGATCATTTAGGTTTTAATAGTTCACTAAAATAGTAAACCTACATTAGCTATCTATTATTTTAATTCTTATGCAGTAATAGTTTAAGAGCTCTGTGTCCTTGCACTACGCGGAACAAATATTAGTCACTGATATCGGCTGATAAATATGAAAGAGAATTTCACATTTCTATGGATATTTTAACAACAATTCTGAAAGTCACCAGAAAGAAACTTGACTTTGATCAAAGTTCCCTACAAATAACTGCTGATGTGGACATGTTTGACTATGACTATATCAGTGTTTATTCTGGCATTGACGTCAAAACTATTTGCTGCCTTGTGAAGAAAACTGATAGCTTATCATTTAAAAGTAAATTAAATTTTGATATCTTTTTAAATGTCCTAATTGACCAACTTAGAGTTACGCACAAATATTTAACAACTTTTTTTTTAAGGCCATCACATTGGTACAATGTCACAGAGCAATACAGAGAAGTCTTTGATTTCTGATAATGTCAAAGGTGGAGATAAGAAGGAATAGATAGAAGATGACATACATCGATAGACCATTAGAAATATGAATACTGTTAACCCTTCATCATTCAATTTCAAACTCTAGTTATGATTTTAGGATTGTTACAGAAAAATAGAAATATTACCGGACTAGCTTTTTAGCATTTGGGATAATTAAACAAAAAACCAAAGTTTATGCAATTCCTCAGTTATAAATCTTTTGTTAACAAGAAGGGATTCTTTGGAAGTTTATTATTATTAAAAAAAGAAATGATTGAATAGGAACTTCACAATTCTTTTCTCTGTAACATTATGACAAGGAGTGATGATAATAGGGAATGATACTTGGAAAAATGGGTGTAGAGCAGAAAGCGACTTCGATAATTCTTGTTTTGGAGAGAGATAGAAAGAGTGAGAGAGTCAGATGATGAGAGAATTGGATGAAATGTGTCAAGTGTTTTTGTTGTTTCTGTCTTTCTTCCTTGAGAGTGATCATGGAAATGACTAATGAAGTAGTGCTGAGTGCTTATTAACACTGTTCGGATTTCGAGATCGGAAATCTGTGAATCTCCATGCTACATTCTGGTGATCTGCTCGGCCAGTCTTGTAACACTGTATCACCCCTCCCGTCCTTGATTTTTCAACCATCCTCAGGTGCCGCAGCAGGTGAGAAAATATGTAGGTACTTCTTCCTCCTCTTCCTCCAATGGGCGTGTCGCCGATAGCACCCTTCCATCGCCCCTAGGGGACCACGCCTACGCCCAAACCAGCACCCGCTCCCAATGACTACCCAGAGTTCAGGCAGCGCAGGGCATGGCACCAGGTATGCCCACTCATCGCCCCTCCCCTCCAACTTTCACCCAAACATTGGTACCAGAGCCACACCCATTTAACCCCATCACCAGAGACAAGCTCATGCATCCATACGATGCCTGGAGAGAGGGCGCCCTGGATGCGGGGATGATTACGGGGGCAGGGTCGTTGGACGAGCTGCATCACTCTCTCCGTGCTCTTGTCCAGTCCATCCATATCACCACATCACTTCACATCCGCATCAAGGTGAAGGGGCGTGATCGCATCACCAAGAAGGGCTCCACTATCGATATCACTGCATCATCACTGGCATCCATCCCCCTGCTTCCTCCTTCTCAGCGCCATCGCCGCCATCCTGCCATCACCACCAGGGCTATGGCTGTCACCGACTGATTATGCAATGGGTGCACCATATTCATCATTTGAACTTCCATACTTTTTTTTAATACTTTTAAAAGTGGAAAGTGAAATACACACTTCCAAAAAATAGTTGTCTTTAAAATTTAGAATTTGAAATATTCATAATTTTGAACTCTTAATAAATTTTTATTTTGATTTGCTACCAATTGAAACGGAAAATGATAATTATAATCAGACCTTATTTCATTTCGTTTAAAAGGATAATTTACACTATGTATCTGAAGAAAACAAATCACTCGATCATGCAGGTTTAAATTGTCAAATCAAATTTATTATGTTCATGAGATGGTTTATTTAAAAATCTAAAATGAATTGATTCTTAACGAGTCTACTCAATGTGTTAAAGATTCTGTTTTAGATTGAGAAAAAATGAAAGAATAACAATGCTGCATGTTACATTATGAAGAATTTTAAATAAAATTATGAAATAGTTTTGCGTGATATTGTTCAATACATTAGACAAATTTGATGAATAGAAATGCATGGTAGTAATGTAATTTAAATGTTATTACTATCTGAAATAAAAAATATGCAATAGTTTCGAGAGAAATCTTTCTTACAGTTTAACCAAAATTTGTCTGTACATGAATATCTTTCAATAATCTATCATAACTGAAATGTATCATGGCAACAGTGCCTTAAATGTGTCCTGTAAATGTTTTAAAAATTTGATAAAATATTTGATCTAAATGATTGATTTCATTTGACAAATTTGTAGTCGAATATATACAAAGAATTTTGAGAGTTTGATGAAATAATTTACCAGAAATAGCTTTTGTTGTCCAAAGTTTATTGAGTATTTTTTACCAGAAATAAACAAACATATTTCAGCAGCTTATATTTCACCTTTATATCTCATTTGACAGGGATGGATTGAAAGAGGTTATGTTGTATTAAAGATCCTTTTGATTACAAATTGCAACTGATTAGTACTGCAAAAACAAAAAAGAATGGTGTTTGAACCTATTTCATTATTATTTTTGTTACAATTGAAGCACAGTTCATTTGCAATCTTTCTCAAAACATCCCTGAATGTTATATCTTGCTTACATGTATGTGTTTTGTAGCGTACTTGAGTTTATACTTTTTTTAATTTTTAAACATAATATGGTTATCAATGTTACCATGTTTATATGGTCTTCCTTTAGTTAAACAAGCAGAGGCTTTACTCAGAGTTTTAGTAACTAAATTTGTATACTCTTGATAATTTCATATTTTTAAAGTTCCAATACTGAGATAGTATCACTGTACATGTACAGTGAATTTTCATGCTTTGTACACAGATTCATAACCGTGCTTGTCATGTTGTCAGTTTAATGTTTGTCCCTAATTTATGCACTGCAACCACTACAGTATTGTTTTTAAAGCTGGGTAAGTAAAGTGAAATGAGACTGATGTTAAAATTGCTCATTAACGATTCTTGGATAAATCAATGTTTTTATTTCCATGGATATATTTAGCCCATTACATTTTTTGTTTAATAGATGGCAAGATGAAATTTTCTTTTTACCATTCATTCATGCAGATAATAATTAGATAATTTTCATGTGCTTTGATTACGTATGATTCATTCTGTTAATGGGTAAATTACAAAATGTTAATAATGCATGTTTTAAAGTTTAACATTTTTAATGGGGGTTTTTATGGTTTAATAATAAAAAGTATTGGAAGGTTTCTATTGAGTTTTGTTTAATGAATTTGTGGGGTTTTTATAGATGAGTGGTAATATAATAAATGCATCATTGTACAATTCATGCTGTTTTGTGATTTATTTAGCTTCATAACTCCTTCCATGCTGTTCCAATTGGTCAATTAGCGAAGTTAGAAAAAATATGTTCTCAAAAATGCTCTTCTAATTCAGAACTGACATAAGCTTGAGTTTCTAATTCTAGTTGGAAGTATGTCAGATATATTACATGAAAGTTAGTCAAAATGAAAAATGATATTAGTGTCCAACAATCTTCTAACAATTGTCCTGTGAGGATGAAGGGTTACTCATTGTCACAGATATCTTTGGGGTAACTGAATTACTCTGCAGATTTACAACAAGCCATAATATCAGTATAGCAGTCCAATTTTATAATTGTTTGAAATACCTGCAAAATCCCTATTATCAAAATTACCGGTAGTCCTGACACATTTTTTTAAAGAATTTTTTAATGTTTTCAAGGGACATCCATTTTTGGTTTGGTCAATTGTTTGTTAACCTGCACTTATCAATAAATACCCAAAGAGTGTTTAAATTTGGGTATCCAAAATGCAATATTGATGATAGAAGATGGATTCAAATGTACAGTGCAAGTCGGAATTCTTTGCTTACCAGGGTTATGTTTCATTAAAAGTCGTTTGTACAGTATGCAGGAGTCTACAAACGACTGGTGATCCTTTCTCCATTGCTAACTTTGCAACTTGGCGAGTTATTTCGTACAAGAAAGGATCTCCAGTCTTTTGCAGAGTCGTGTGTACCTCTATGAACAGCTTTTTGAAACACAACCCTGGTTAAATCACTTTGCAAGTCAGGGCAATGGGACGCCAGTGGGATCACTGGACCAAATATATTGTTCCAAGCTTTTATAGTGATGACAGGTAGCAATAAATTTTTGATTTGCACTGTATTTTATGAAGATTTCCTTGTTTTCAAATGAGAACGTTTATATATACATTAACATACCTGGCATCCTACTTAGAATTTATATAGTCCTCTTTATGATAATCAACTGCAACTTGCAATTGATCGCAACTCTATAGCAACACCCGCTTAGATATGTATGAAAGTAACTCGTTCTAGTGGTCAAGGAAGACTAGCTGAGATACAAAGTATGAATGGTGACAAAATCTTTGCATCTGTAACAGAAAGGGTTGTTTGTGCATGTGTATGTGTTTGCGTGATTGTGTGTGTGTGAAGTTGGGGGGAGCTCTGATGCTCTTTTCAGTGTATATGTGGGTTTGTGTGCATGCGTGTGTGAGTGAGGGTGTGCATGTGTGTGTGCGCATGTGTGTGTGTGTGTATGTGTGGGATAGTGACAGAGAGAGAGATGATCACATTGCATGAGATGAGCTTTAATCTAGACATAATGACAAAACAGACAAAAGAACTTTTGATTAGCAAATTATACTGAAAGTGATATTGCAGGGAAATCATATAGAGGGAAATGTTAGTGAACAAAAAAAACAAAAAAAAAACAAAGTCTTACTTTTATAAATCATTGAACTACATTTCAGTAGAAATGTATAGGGCCGTGAGGACTTGAGGAATTTTGTCTTGTTCAATGATATCTATCTTTTATTACATGCACTGGTCATCACATTTTGTATTTAGCAATTCTATCGGGAATGCCACGTCATTTTCAGCCACCTCTACATTGTTCTTTGTTCATTGTTCATTTGCATTAGGTTGCAGACACTGCAAGTCAGAATTCATTGCTACCTGCTATAATTATAAAAGTTCAGATAATAGACATGGTCTCGTGATCCCAATATGATCCAAAGACTTGTCCTGAGATTTTAAGTGACAGCTGGTAACCGAGGAATTCTTACATACCTACTTGCACTACTGTCTGTTTTGAAAAGTAGTGTCACAGCAATTTTACCAGCTTGCGCTCCATCAAGGCATTTTTCAGAGATGCCAACTGTTCAGGAATATGCATGAAGTCAAAATTAGAATGTGAATAATGCAACAGCTGAATAAATATGACAACAGCTGTACTCTCTGCCATTCACTTGTGATAAAAGCCTTCAATTCAGATGGAAATACACCTTATGCATTTTCCGGAACGGTTGGCATCCCTGTAATTTGCACTTCAATAGCTTTATTTAGGAAATTCAAATCGTTTGCAGTGCGAATCATATCTATCCTATCATCAAAGTTGTACTATACTCTTTATACTCCTCCTTCATTCCCTATCTACCCCTCTTTCTGCCCCCTTCCACTCTGTTTCTCTGCACATCTCACTTTTAATACATCACTCTTTTTTTAGAAGACACGAGACACAGATATTACAGTCAAAACTCATTATAATGAGGTCCTTACGAACTGCAGAATTTCCTCTTTATATTTGAAACTTGTTACTGTACATCACCAGGGCTAAAACACTTAGAAAATAAATAGTTTGGGCCCTGGAAAGTACAGTCTAAATTTGTTATAACGAGGTTGTTGGTCGTTGGGACCTCTTTATATTGAAACCTTGTTATATCAGGGTCAAAATACAATAGAATACAAAGAGATGAGACCAGGAATATAACCTTGATACGAGAACTTGTTATATCAGTGCTCTTTATAACGAGGTTTGACTGTACCTGGTTATGACAAGAGCTCATTATGACAAGTGCTCTTTATAAGGTTTGACTGTATGATTGAATATTTGGTTTATTTTGTGTCTGTATTTCATTAGACACTCCATAAAGTGCTACATTGAAATGTGCGTACAAATACTTCTTGATAAATAGACCCTGTAATACATTTTGTGGGAGCTATTTTTGGAGCTCATGGGGGCTATTTCTAAGGGTTAGTGGGCTAATTGCCCTTTGCCCCCATGTATTTTTTACCCTGAACTATACACATTTTCAATGCCTTATCAGACACTAGGATATACATGTATGGTTTATCACAAATTCATTTACCTCCCACTCACTTCACTTCTTCCTATGTTATGACAGTTCCGGCGCTCCATGTATAATCATTGGGAGTGTTGCTAGAACGTTGCGATCAACTGCAAGTTGCAGCTGATCTGTATGCGCCAATCAAAGTTCTTATTTCATGTCCATCTTTTTGAAAAAAATTCTGACTTCAAATGGCTATGTAGTTGCAGCTGATTTGCAGTTGATTCGCAATTGATTGCAAATTTCTAGCAACACCCCCATAGACTACATTCCTTATATCTTTCCTTCCTAATATCTCTCAATCCTTTTCAGGGAATAATTTTCCTGTTATCGCATCGCAATTTCCTGCAGCTTTTTTTTTTTAGCAGGATTGCTAATGCTATTCAAAATATATTTTGTGCAGCAACTTTTTCACATAGAACTGTACAGTACAGAATTGGAAAAGTTTCCTCAATATTAAAAACTGCTAATCAAATGTGAAAAGTATAATTATTCCCTGCTTTTTGTTGTATTTCTGCAGGTTCCCGAAGTGGATATTGATGCCATTGAGTTTGACTACATGGGCGGATCTGATGAATACGACTTTGACATCCGCAGCGATACATCCAGTGACTTGTAATTGATGACCTTTCAACTCTGAATAATTAATATCTCCTGTGAATCCCGTTTCAATCATGTTTCAATTTGACAAAAGTTGGCCTTTTTTTCCATTCTCTGTTAAATGTAATGATATTAAGCAAGATGGCAAGATTTTTCATGAAGCTGCTTGTAAAGGAACATACATCTATATGCACACCAGGGCGGTGTTTCACCAAGTCGTTCTTAAAGTTACGCATGACTTTATGTTCGACTGGTATCAGTTCTTGCGCTGAATGTGCGTGATAATGTAAACCATTACGCGTGATAATGTAAACCATTACGCACACTAAGGGATGCCAGTCGAACGTAAAGTTGTGCGTTCAGTCTTTCCTATCTTAGTGAAATACCTCCCTGGATCATTTTCTTACATGCTAATTAGCACTTGCCAGTCCTAGGGAATAAAATGGATAGATTTTCATTTTAACTGTCTTTACTTACAAGAATTGCACGGTAGAGGTCAAATAGTAGTATTCTACCACCAATAGCAGTAGAGTTGGCAATTTAATTTTGCTAAGTCTGCAAATGAGCCGTGACGTTATACAGTGGAACTTATTTTGATGACGTCTTTTAGATTATCTAAATTTCATTGTTATAGCTAGCACTTGATTGTATCAGATCAGGCAGGAATCATAGATTTTTTTTCATTAACAGATGATAAATTTTTAGAGGTCAAAATGTAGTATTCTGCCATCAATAGCAGTAAAGTTGGCAATTTAATTTTGCTAAGTCTGCAAATGAGCCGTGATGTTATACAGTGGAACTTATTTTGATGACGTCTTTTAGATCATCAAAATTTCATTGTTATAGCAAGCACTTGATTGTATCAGGTCAGGCAGGAATCATAGATTTTTTCATGAACAGATGACAAATTCCAACTGTATTTAACATTCAATTTCATACAAGTCCCCCTTAAAAGTTTAGGTTCTTTGTCATTTAAATAAAGAAGAAGGACCAAATTGGCAGATAGCTTTATGTGAAGCATTGAACAGGGGTTGTATTCTAGAAATTAGGCCTAAAAACCTGTTTGGTTGCCCTTCACTGACTGACTCTTAAAAAATAGGCCGGAATCTGGTGTTAAATCATTTTTTTCATTCACACTGAATTCATTTACAACAAAAAATTAATAAATATTCACATAAAATCTGGTATTGAGTCGTCTGA
>BQKZ01014478.1:0-11319 GCA_036244855.1 Temnopleurus reevesii | reverse complement strand
CCCCCCCCCCCCCGTATTATCAAAATCCTGGGTGTGCCATGATAATGATGGCAATGTACGAATGAGGCTTATCAGTGGTAGATGTGAACATGTTAGATGCCAATGTCTGAATTGCCTATGACATGATTGGAATTGAACATTTTTAATTCTGAGATAGTAAGCACGCATACATCACCAAAGGAAGAAACTGCATTTTTGTAAACCCCTCCCCATTCACTAAGGAGAATGGGAAGGATATTTTGGAATTATTGGCCTCACAACGATCGGTTAAATTTACCTTCAAATTTAAAGTTGATGCGACAGTGGAAGCAATTGATGAAGTTGAATCGTTGAGGGCGTCCTTCGCCTTCTTGTGATCGATCAGTATTCTTTTCGATCCATTTCGTCCATTTTGTTTGCTGGTCCCCGCCGAGCTCTGTGCTTCACCATTGCCATTGCTGATCAGCGAACCCGATATTGTACTCGTCTTCGCGCTAGAGTTCAAAATGGCGTTGAAACGTGACGTCGCCGACCCAGGAGGGTTAATGGCCGTCGGTGACGCAGGGGCAGTGGAATTAAAACCTGCGTATGCGACGGAACTTTCATTGTCCATGATAATGCTGTTTTCGTTCATGTTGCTGATTTGCGAGATCTCGTCCCGCCAGCCAGGCCGCGGCGATGGCGAGTCCATGACCGCTCGGGAGCTCTTTCGGAACCACGGACAGCACGGCCCGACTCGTCTTTCATATTCTGACTGTACCTAAATCGTGGGAATTTGTAAAACAAAAAAAGAAGCAAAAAAGCAAATCAGGAATAAGTAAATAGAAATCTGTACACAGTGAGCAGAAAGACAAATGAATTGGGCAAAGCAAACAATTAAATTCAATCCTTTTCAATAGCTTCATGGTCACAAAAAAAAACATCTTCTCTGTTTATTTTCTCAACATTTGCAACACTGCTTTGACATTTCTGCACAGAATTAGAGGGAAGGATATTTCTTTCGTGTAAATCTAGCCAATGGAAAGGCTTCAATGAAAGTTGTTAACTTTGTCCAAATCTTGTCCTTTCTTCTGACAAAGCATGATATGGCACAAAATTGTATTAAAAAAAGAATAATTAATCTGTAAATTGAGTGGATTATATTGCTGCTTTGTTTGTTTCTGATCTCTTGCATCTCGGGTTTTGGGGGATGTTGCTCAAAATCAACTGCAGATCAACTGCTACTTTACAAATTGTAACGCGCATTTCCATTCGCGCGCGATGTGCGCATTTAACAAGACGCGCATGAAACAATTATTTTGATTGGCGCGTTCCCATCAACTGCAACTTGCAATCAATTGAAACTTTTGAGCAACACCCCCTTCCGCTATCAAGAATTATTCTACCCTGTACAATTTTAACGTGTAGTGTACTCTTTCATTCAATTTATAGATTTTTAAATATCTTTAACACACGCGTTGAAAAGTATTATACTGTCCTTGTGATTGCAGAAAAAGCATTAAAGACATTGTCACACATTGCAGTTGCACAATTAAAAAAAATCTCAAACTAAGCTGTCTGTCCTATCTAAATATATTCAGATAGATAAAATATCAACAGAAGATCCAAAAATAAAGAAAGTTATTCATCTAATTCCTGGACAGAGCCCACGGAGGCGACGTTTAGATTTTCGCTTGTTTCAAGCACTAAACGTTGATTTTAAGGCCTAATATTTTCCCAGTTTACTTTATATGCACCATCAACCTTTCAGAAAACCTCTGATCTGGCAGTTGAGATTTTTTTTAAATGAAAACAATGTTAAACAATGGCTTTAAAGGTATGGTACTGAATTTTTACCAGATATCAGATTTCTATGTAGAAATCACATTGTTGAATTGAATTCCATTAAAACATGTACTAACCTCGGTGCTAAAGACTCCAAATAGAAGAAACACGCATATACTCTGTGGATTAAAAAGAAATAACAAATACATATAATTACAAGAATCTACACGACGTCAAAACTACTCCATTAAAATCAACAAAATTGAAGCGTCGGCAGGGCGTTGGCAATGTCGAGCATGATATTGCAATAATTTAGTCCAAAATGAAAGAAAATTAAAGCTAGAAATCCTAGTCATCAATACTAATGAGTTGGCTATTGTGTAGAAGCGGGATAAACGAGATGCTTGTCTAAATATAATCAGCCCCTAATGATGCTTTGTGAGTATACCATTACATCAATTGGGTGAAATTCCGCTGAGAAGGATAAAGAGATCATTTGGATATATTCGTCTAACCACCAACTGAACCTGGAAAAAATAACTATGGCGCAGATGTATGTGACGTCACAATTTTAACATCATTTGCACGTTATTGATTGCTTTTGTGAGAAACCCGACTTGGTCAATACAGCTAATTGTGAAACTTGCGTAATTTTCTTAATTTTAGAATGATGACGGAAAAGCGGCTAATTTCTTTTTCGGATAAGCCTGTTTTTTATTCGGCTTTATTAGATGTAATCTTGGAATTTGGAGATACAAGATGTATATCTAAATTATATTGTGTAAAGGATAGAAATTTATCCTTTGTGTAAGGACAGCAAAATATAATTTGTGATACCACAGAAAATGAATATCCAAATTGTCATTTGTGAAAAGGGCAGAAAAAAAATATCCAAATTACTAAGTTCCGAAATTTTATTTCTATTCATGGTGCAAAATTCACCATTTCTACAGAAAGATACACAGTTCGTGTTTCATGTAAACAGGCATATGCATACCATGATGATATCCTGTATCATAGCTTTGAAGAAATCATACTTTTGGGGAAAACGTTATACTTTATAACATTAATATGAATACAATAAAATGTTCAATTGTGCACCAATGACATCATCAGTTGACAATTATCTAAGTATATGAACATTTATAACTTTCTCGTTGTCTGATTTTTTTTTTACTCTGTGAACGAACATTATATTGGAAGACTCGTATTTTAAACAGATAACACGATATAATCTATATCCGAAAAAGCTAAATCGAACGTCAATTCAATGGTCCTTTGTAATGAAATCGGAACCGGCTTGTGATTGTTGTGTACGCACAGTTCAATACACGGCGTACGGCTCTATTGTCCATGTCCCACTTTATTTTGCGGAAATAGTTTTCATCGTGTACACTTACATAATCAGTTGCCAATTTGGCTAAACATTAATCGTTCATAGCTTTCTTGTTCTCAGATTATCTGCTCCTGTTGAACGAATATTATTTTTGTTAGACTCGGAAGGTGTTGTTGTAAATCATCTGCAAATCAACTGCAACTTTGTAAATTGTAACGCACATTTGCATTCGTGCATGGTGTGTGGATTTAACAAGATGCGCATGAAATAATGAATTTGATTGGCACGTTCCGATCAACTGCAACTTGCGATCAATTGCAACTTTTGAATAACACCCTCATACTTACTTCTAATAGTTTGTTAAATGCCCACAGGACGTTGATGGCGGTAACATTGAGCCGCAGAGCTGACACGAAGAAGGCCCAATCGAGGAGTAGAAACGTCGAGATGANTTACTTACTAATTTGGGTTTCCGTATTTATCGAGCTGCAAACCCGCTGTACTGGCCACTACAAAAAGAGGCGTTATCCAGCCGAGGGCGCAGTATTGTGACGTACTTCCAATGTCTGGCGTCTTATACGTTGCCTGGAAGGAAAAATTGAATTGAATTGAATGGAATTGAATTGAATTGAACTAAATTGAATTGAATTGAATTGAATTGAATTGAACTGAATTGAATTAAATTGAATTGAATGGAATGGAATTGAATTGAATGGAGTTGAATTGAATTGAATGGTGTTGAATTTAATTTTTTTAAATGAATTGAATTGAATTGATTGGAATTGAATTGATTGGAATTGAATTGAATTGAATTGAATGAAATTGAATTCATCAATGGTTTATTAAAATTCGACATTGCAGCTAAAAGCTGATACACGTGAATTTACAGAGTAAGAATTGTGAAAGTTATATGAATACAGTAAATTGAATGCAGATTGAAATGCAATGTAGCTAAAAGCTGAGCACGTAATTGTACAGAGCAAGATTGACAAAGTTAAAGAGATACACAAGATAAACTGTAAACAGACTGAAGACATTAAAAAATACACTGTAATATGATAAGTCCTATTCAAACAAAGATATGTGGCTCATTATGAACAACCTCATTATAGAAATAGAAAGAAGACAAATAATCACCCCATTCACATTTTTCGTGATTTTAAAGGGTGTATATTTTGACCAAAATTGGGTCCGGAATTTTCAATCTGTTATTCTGACCGCTCCCTTTTGAAAGGTATTTTCATGTGCTCAAGAACTTAAACAACATTTGTTTGTTTGTGAAGCGCATAGAGAATTTCCCTAATTATTATGCGGTATATGAATTTCTATTATTATTATTATTATTATTGTGTAAAACAATCAGCTACATTAAGCTGTCTGTCCAATTTAATCACATTTTGTTTCGAAGAAATATCATTATTTACTTTAATTTCTTACTCTTTGTTCGTCATGTTCAAAGGACGAATATAAAAGGTGGCGGCGACATGATGATTACGTAATCATGCAGACTGAGCGTATCTCTTAATATAAAAGTTTGCAAATGAATTATAGACATTTGATTGTGTATATACCTTGAGCACTATCTGAACAATCATTCCCAGGGTCCAGAAGGCCTCGGACAATTCGAAGAAATGGATCATCAAAGCCACAGCTATACAGGCAGCCTAGAGTGAAAAAAAGCGGGAACTCATTAAAGGGGAACTACACCCTGACACCAAATCGTCCATATTTTCATGAAGTGACGGGAGCCAAAGGGCATTGCTACGTAAGGACAATGAAATCCTGACATAGCACCATTTCAATGGGCACCGTGTCGAACAACGTGTTGATTCTATGGAAGGACACTTTGCAATGGATTTGTAACTCATTTCATGTAGCCTATACAATACCCTCTGGCTCCCGCCACTTCGTGAAAACACGGACGAATTTAGCACTAATATTGAGCACTAACCCTAGTGGGTAAAGAAGAAATACACTGATCAAACTGTGAAAATTTGAGCAGAATCCGATTATTCATTAAAAAGTCATAAATTTTAAAGCTTTTGATTTATACCCCTCATGGGCTCCTTGAGTCGGCACAGACAGCCACAGAATAGCAGCAAACTTGGATGCTTTACCGTATCATGTATAAATTATTAATGTAATTATTAGGGGCAAGCCTCGCTTCTTTGCTGGCCTCTATTTTTCCATTTCTTTTGTCATATTAGTTATTTCCATCATTATTTATACCTGTATTATTCAAATTATCAAAAGAATTGAAATGATATGAATTAAATTGAATTGAACTCTCCAGTAATGTAAACACAGAATTTCCAATTTTAGAAAGGTAGACAGAGTTTTGCTTTTTTGTTCAAGTAAAATATGGATAAATGGATACTGGATGTATTTTAGATGGATCTTGTTCATTCTATGCCTAATTTTCTTTTACAGGAATAAAATGTGAAATTCTGTGTAAAAAGTAAATGGAGAGTTCTTCATGTTGGCAGCCATTTTGTATCTGTAGCAACTCAAGGCCCATTAGAGGTGTAAATGAACATTTTGAAAAATCATAACTTTTGATCGGACCATCCGATTTTTTAAAACCTATTCACAGTTTAATCATCATATTTTTCTCCATTCACTTACATAAAATTACATTCTGAGCTTAATTCCCCTTAAGAATAACCATCAACATAATACGCTGGAGGGAAACTCATTTTGACAGAATATTATAGATTTTATGATTAAATCCAGGAACATGATTGTCATCTTGTATTGTTAGCTTTGATAGGTGTCTGTATAATACATCAGCAAAAAAAGTAGATGAAGTGTTTTTATAGATATAGAACTACAACATTATGAGCATAACTGATGTTTCACTAGGTCGTTATGTGAAGCTTTCAACTGAATTTGAACGAATTTACCTGGTTATTTGGAAATTTCCCTCTTAGATAATTTCAAAAAGTTGTCAAAACAATAGGCATTTTAATCAATCGAGTTCGCACAAAATGCATTGGGCGCGTACACGATTTTGTCTTTGACTTTATAGTGACTAGGCAATATGACCCGTTGTTGTGACAGAAGGGGGGGGGGTCCAAATCGACCTTTGACCCCAGTGACCTTGACCCTTCACAAAACCAACCCCTCAAGGTCAATTCTGGGGTTCCCCTACATACACCCACCAAGTTTGGTCTAAATCGGTCCAGGGAGTCCGAAAGCTTAACCCTTTTTTTTTACTTAATTTTACTCCGCGGCTCTTCATTATTGGATAAAGCCACAGTCACATCGAAGTCCGAAAGCAACACGATTGAACCCGACTCTTTGTTAAGTTCCTAGTTAACTGTCTCCGAACAAAGAGTCGTGTTGAATACGCGTTGGGTCTGGGCTTCTTTGTGACGGGGGCATAATATAGGCCCCCGGAAGCAACACGATTCAACACGACTCTTTGTTCGGAGGCAATTAACCGTGAACTTAACAAAGAGTCGTGTTTGGTCGTGTTGCTTCCGAGCTCCCATGTGACGGGGAATATACAGTTTCAGTAGTTCTCATTATGGTGTTTTCGATTTCAGTCAACTGTGACGAAGGGCGCGTCGACTGGAAGTAGTACGCCATATATAGTTTTGCACGTCTGCTCATTGTTACGTTTGCAACTACCTGTAACATAACAATAAGCAGGCGCGCAAAAGCTATGACGTACTACTTCCATCGGCGTGCCCTTCGTCACAGTTGACTGAAATCGAAAAATCCATATTATTTATGTACCAAGCTTATTTATTGTATACTTACTGAGTTGGAGGTTGAGTAGAGACCGCTGACTAACGTGATGTGTTGAGCACTCATCGTCAGCAAGAAACAACAAACGGTGATGGCTCTGTCAGACTCGAACCTCCTATGGGTTATAACAGGATACGGTAAGAAAAATATAATTACGGAAATCAGTAGGAAAATTTGATGCGCTGTAGTGTAGTGNTACGAAGAAGGCCCAATCGAGGAGTAGAAACGTCGAGATGACTGCTAGTGCTCGTGCATTTGGTCTGTTGGTAAAGAAAAAAAAATGAACATGGAAAAACACAATGTATAAACGTTTAAGCTTATTGTTTATTTATTTATTCGATTTTATCTATATATTTATACAGCCACAAATCAAATATCAGTCTATTTGTTCTTTTACATCAATTTCTAGATGATGAGCTTTATTTTGATATTAGGACAAAACAAAACTGTGCAAATGAATGATCATAATTAGTCTAATGATCGTGACATTGGGTTCAAGTATGTCCCGACCTCGAAAGTGAGCGACTGTTATGGTCTTGGCTACCGAGGGCGTTTCTATTGGTGATCAGATAAATAACATAAACAATCAAGGCAGTGGACTTCATGACCAGGGGCATCAATTCTTTGGCTGCCGGGCTAAAGCCAGGGTAATAATAATGTAAAGCGCCTTGAGCACTCAGCAGAGTGGTTATACGTGCGCTATATTATTATTATTTGTTTCACAGCATCATACCATAGTTTCTTTTCTTATACAGGACACTAATAAAAAAAAACATGATTGTCTGACTAAACACAGTGGGTGACTTCAAGTACGGTGTTGAACGCTGGTGTTCGTGTTGCAGCAAAACCAACACCAGTCTCAACACCAAATTTGAAGTCTGTCGGTGTTTTGGGTAGACCTCGCAAGATTCTGACGTATTTCCGGTCGTTTCTGTATCACTTCTGTAAATACTGACCAACGGTGTTTGACCTCGGTTGCTCTCTCAACACCAACACCAACACCAAACACCGTACTTGAAGTCACCCAGTGTCAATCGTGATTCAATGTCTGATACTTACATAACTGATAACACCTGTGGGAGATTCTTTTTATCCCGCTTCTTCGTTGTGACGTATTCATAGAGGACATAGCAGAGACATGTGTAGTTGGTCTGAAGATAAAAATAATCGGATTGAATTATTACACGGCGCCAACAAATTAGTTCCTTGTTTAATTTTGTGTATTAAATGTATTTAAAGACAGAATAAACATTTATCGACAAGAAATTAAATTAAAAATCTATAATGAATCTTTGATTTGGTAAAATAACACAAACCCCCTACGAAACAAACAAATGGATCAATAGGTCGAATTAAACAGATTAAATTTTATGCACGTTTATTACCTACGAATGTAGTATCCTGGTATTTCTGAAATATATTTGTAGTAATGCCCCGGTCACATAGGACCCCGGAAACAACACGATTCATCCCGACTCGTCGTTCTGAGGCGGTTAACTGTAAATTAACAAAGAGTCAGGGTGAATCGTGTTGCTTCCGGGGTCCTATGTGGCCAGGGCTTAACAATTGAGTCACAATACTTGGAATCCAGTTTGTATTTTACTTCTAGCTATGACGGGGTAGCCCCGAGCGAGATTTTGGCTAGCCAAGAACAACCTTTGTGTGTAGAGAATGCATCAAATTTGCTATTATATTAGCAAAACCCGCCTATTCTTCCGTAAAAGTGGATTCAAACTCGCCTATGCTTCTCAAACCATCGCCAGAGATACAAAACACATGAATAAAATTGTGAACAGCCGAAAGAGTTCACTAAATGTTTTCTCTCATGACACAAAGGATAACGATTAAGCCATCTTTTGGGACAACCACTAAGCACTAAATTCATTCGATCATGCATGTCATCAATCTCATCAATTCCCAAATTAGTCAAGTAGAATCCCAGCAGGACCGTGACAAATTACGATAAACACAAATCCGGTGGGTGCAACTTGGGAACCCTTGGGGATTTTTTTTATTGGAATTTCAACATTTTACGGAGACACTTAGGTGCAGACATATACGAGATTTTTTTCGCCGCAACAGCAGCCGTCCTTCTGAATATCATTTCGGTGTCACTTCAGGGCCTCCGTAATTTGTCGATATCCACGAATGACGAAAAATGAAAATGTCATCTTTTCATGAATTCTCAATGATATACCTTCAAATGAAAAAAAAAAGTTAAACACGAGCAAGCTGGTGATTTGTTAATATATGACCACATAAAGTAAATTGAGTGTTGCACCATATGCTTTTGAGATATAGCACTGAGAAAGTGAAAATTCATAAAAAGTTGACATTTTCGTTTTTCGCCATTCGTACTGGATATCGAAAAATTACGGAGGCCCTAAAGTGACACCGAAAATGAGATTTATGAAGGACGGCAGCTGTTGCGGCAAAAAATATCGTATATGTCTGTCACCTTAATGCCTCCGTAAAATGTCAAAATGCCAATAAATTTTTCCCCAAGGGTGCCCAAGTGGCACCCACCGGATTTGAGTTTAGTACCCCCTAGACTATCACATTCACCAATAAACCAGCAATATCATGGTATGTCACGCTTTGGGTAAAAATCAGGTTAATTCTCTTCGGCTAAATGGTTGCCAACATCAGATAACAGTTGGAAACCTAATAAATCTGTAGTAATGAATGTACGTTTTATACATTTAGAATTATTAGGTTTGAATAAGATTTTCTCTTTATTTATTTATTTATGTATTTATTTATCTATTTACTTATTCATCTATCTATCTATCAATTCATTAATTTCTGTATATTTTATACATCATAGTACAACCACATGGAGATACAAAGAATAAGCTGCAAGATTGAGTGACATTTTATTGCCACACCACTATACTACCACTTTAATCAAGTAATTCCTAATATTACTTACCATTATGATAAGTAGACCGGGTACGAGGAAGGCAAATATTATATTGTCGTGCACAGGAAGAAAACAACTGCATCGAAAAAGGGAGAAATGAAACGGAGAGATGGCAATGAAATCGAATCACATGGATTAAGAACAACATGAGACTCAATGCGTATCCTCAGACATACCCACGCATGGACATACACACACACACACACACACACACACACACGAAAGCACACAAACGCACACACGCACACACATACATGCGCATTTACAAACATCCATAGCTAATTACCAATGGGGTATTATTAACAGTTTCAAGGGGCAATCAAGTGTTCTCAAACATTAGTTTAACTCTTTTATAAACTTCTGTAAACTGCCCCGGCATCATTATAAACTACCAATATTTCTACAACTTTTATTGAGCATTTTCATTGCCCTACATTTTTCTCAAAATGAAAATATAAAAAGGAAAAGAAACTTGGTCTTTCGCAGGAAAATCGACTTTAATGTATAATCCCTATTGCTTACTGTATTGTCCGCATGTGGCATGTGTGGGCTAATTTAGTTCGGCTTATTGTAGTTCCCCATGTTAAATTATAAGTATCATTAATGAATAATGATACAATTTTCTATCATATGTCATATCGTGACCTATAAAAACTAGCACATTTATTATCAATGATTATTTATGACGTGAACACGCCTGTAATAAGACCTTAAGCTTCTTCCCAGGGAAGCAAATCTAGGGCAAAAAAGTCAATGAAGTCATTTGATATCTTCGTGATAAAAGAGATCAGAATGTAATCGGATTGCAAAAATTAAAGATGAGACCTATTTTATCATACGAATTTTCATCCCTTTTCATGTTAGCAGAAGATCCACATAATTCAGATAAGATTTTAAAACGTTGCCTGTTATATCAGGGATATGTTTCAAGTGCATGTTTGGGATGACATGTAAGTAAAAGCATTCGATTTTGTAAAATCTAAATTTTTACAATTTTCGATTTTTAAGGAAATTAAATTATTGAGGTACCGGTATTCAACATAGACATTTATTATCATTAAATCAGTTAATTCGACACTGTACGTCGATATGAAAATTAAAACCTTCTTATTATGACTGATATCTATATAGTCAGAGATAAAAAAAAAACGCTCTGTGTATAGTGCAACCAAATACAATTTAGATCATTCGTTTTATAATAATAATAATAATAATAATTACATTTATAAGGCGCTTTATACAGGTGTTTCAAAGCGCACAGGTGGAATATCTCAAATGTCGTATTGTCATATTATACGGGTTTACGTTTTTGAGAATATAATCTAGTTTCATAGACAAGCTTGATTAAAAATTACATTCTCTAATTGGAAAGCACAAGACGATCTATCTTTTGAGCTCTAGCGTCGGCGATATGATTAGGATAACTTTACAGATTAATGTCAAACGTGAACTTTAAAGAAAAAATAGGGGCACAAGAATAACTATTCATCAGACTTTGTATGTCGTCTACGTACATTTCAACACAGTGTACCGCGTTCTTAGTATTTACTTTAGGTCACATAAA
>BQKZ01014473.1:0-12356 GCA_036244855.1 Temnopleurus reevesii | reverse complement strand
TGTTCTATTTTTAAATAATTAAATATGCAAATTTATGCATGAAATCACACGTTCTGCTTTATTTAACTCAATGAAGCTCCTAGAAGGGTCATTTTTTTGTATGAATATTCTTTATATCATTCCTCATGACACTACTTGAAAAAAATTTGGAATGACAATTAATTTCTTATGTATTGTATTGTTTTATGAATTTCTTATCTGGCCATTTTTACGATCAGTGGTACAACAAGTGTACTCTAGGCGTCAAAATTTCAAACAGGATATTTTTTTATGTTTTTCTTTTATTCTTGTTTGAAACTGTTCAAAATTTTGAGAAAAATAGGTTTCAGACCTTAAACTTGAACGATTATTGTTGTTATGACAGGAAAACGATTAGATATGAAGCAAAAATTAAACTAAATACCACTTTCAGGAATAGCACCATTTTGACATTAAAATGCTGTCAATTTTTCTTCAAGCAAAGTTCTATGATACTTTACAATATATATTTTGAAAATAATAATGATTTGAGTAGGTAAGTCAAGCAAATTTGAAAATAATTGGATGAAATCTACTAGTTTTTTGTAATAATTGAAATCAGAATGCTATTTTTTAAGAATTTCAATATTTCTAAAAGCACATGGCAAGTCAAACTCTCGCCGCAAGAAGTCCTCAAGGAGGGCTTCTTTACTATGTAATTTAAGAAAATTTGAATAAGTTTTTAAGAATTTAGATTTTTCACACTTGCATATATTTGCATGTTTCGGAGGTGACATAAATGTTAACATTCATTTCTGTTCAAAATACATGGCTATGAGAATAAATATCTGGATGTCTATCAATTTTCTTTAATTCAAACCAAAGAACAAGAATTTAACTCCACTATAATGAGGAAAAAATCATGCAGAAGAAGTATTTAACATTTTATTAATAAGCATGAACATGGTTAAACTTCCCGTTTGGATGAAAGGTATACATGTACAGTGTATACACAAATGTACATGTATTGAGGTTAGGAGAAACATGCCCACTCCATATTGGGATGGGAGAGTGTGATTATCATATCAATTTGCAATCAGCTTGTGTCATCCATAAGCAACAGGGAATTATTGCTTTGTTTCGGAGGTGACATATGATGTTAACATTAGGTACAACCTATATTCATTTGGCAAAGACATTATTTTAACTGTGAATACTTGTTTGTTAGTGGATTTCAAAATATTTAGAAGTTATATAACAGTTCTATATATTGATGTTCTTGGTAAACTGTAAACACCAAGATTTTAAAAAAATATATACGGTGGACTGTCGACATCCAGCATAAGAGAAATAACAGGGTTAAAACAATGATAGTCGGCATTTCAGACCGCATTTCCAATTGATTGGATCAAGGGAAATCTGAGAGCTCTGATACTGTAAACCGGAATAATTTTGTCATGTTAATTCTTCGCGGTTTGTTAGTTCATGAACATTTTCGCAGGGTATTGAATTCGCTGATACAATCCATCAAAAAAGGCATGATCTCCTGACCTGACTAGTAAAGATTTTTTCAAGAAACAGAAGGTGATTACTGCTACATTATGGAATGTTTTTAAATACCAAAAAATTATATAATATGACCTTATAATCACAGTATTACTGGATATTAGGATTACATGTAGAAGTGTAAATACACACGCGATTGAAACATTGAAAGCATTATCATGCCACTTCAAAACGCAATTTGTGAAACATTGCGCATGCTAACTTTTCGTACAAAATTTAAAGGATTATTTCCTGGTGGTCCACTCCTTGTTTTAGTAAATATTTCCACTTTTAGGGCAAATTTGAGACAAAGTTTCCAAAAACTCCTGCTAAATCTGACACAGTCATCGATGCAGAGATATATCCTTCTACTTGGAACAGAGGTGTTGACATTGACTCCAACTTGCCCCCTAATATTTAAATTTCTCACACCTACAAATTAATTTGCTTCCAGCTATGTAACCTATGATAAATCAGGGGATTTCTAGGATGCTGTACAAAACAATTGCTGGTTCATTATCTAATCTATTTATTCTTTAACTTATGCAATGCTATCTAATGCATCTCCCTAACATTCACCTTGATCACAGTTTAATACCACCTACAAAACTCAGCAAAACCTCAAGATCACTGTTGACCCTTGTCCTGCATTTAAATTGGCTTCTTGTTCATCATCTTCAAGTTTACCATGTTTGTTCACCAGGCCCTTCTAACCTTGGCATTCAAATACATGTACATCAAGGAATTGACAGAACAACCTCGTCAATTTCTTCCTACCATCACCCAACTTTTTAAACTGATTGGATCGAAAGACTGCAAGTCAAGACAGAGCATTCGTTCTTACTCTGTAGAAATAACTTACCATTAAGTTTGCTATTAAAATCAAATTTGTTTATATTGAAAATACATTATTTGAGAAGTTTGTAATAATAGAATTACGCACCATCTCTCCCAAAACATATCCTATTTAAACGTATCTATAGAATAGTCATGGTCAGGATGCAGATATTGGTGTGAAACAAGCTGATGTATTTACCAATTGCTTTACATGCTTAGATATATCTGTGTACAAAATAGGATAAAAGTTTTGCATATATTTTGGCTTATTTTAGTTTGAAAATTCCAATCAGCAGTTATTCCTATGGAGTACTAGGCTACTCGACCAGCAGTCGATCCGAGATAAAATGAATGGCGCATCCACTGGTATTGTGAGTGGAGTGTGAATTCACATTCATTTTTATACATGAAGCGATGTCCTGTTTTAGAGAGCGACATGAGTCATCATTTTCATTTCAACATAATTTAGCCATACCTAGGTAAATTTTATTCAAAAATATTATGAACATGCTCGAATTTGCAATTTAAGAACTGCATTATGGTGATATTCTTCCTACAGCTCACAAACTAGTGAAATATCTGAAGGACCATCTCTCCCAAAACTAATTGATATTCCATTTAAGAAGCTCTTTTAATAGTCCTCCGGTAATTAGAGTGTATGTACTTGAGATCCAAAAGCTACATTAAAATAATATTCATTGTGTATAGGGAATGTCACACAGCTTGTACTTTTTTCGTGAAAATTTCTTTTTTCTAAATTTGACCCTACTTTTCATTTCTATTTTAATGTTTTTGTGTATATCGAACAAATTGAGTTGAGATTTATTTGACATTGACTTTCTATGTACATTAACAACTGAGTAAATGTCTGATTTGGTGAAACTCTATATAAAGGATGAAGGGTGAGCCTGAAGTGCCTGTGGTATGCAGGATATTATCTTATTGATGTGAATACAATTGCTCAGCCTTTGATCCAGGGAGCCAGATGGATGAATATCAAGAATCACCATTTCATCCTGACCTTAGATTTCGTTAATAATACAAGTAGGTTTTTAGATCACAAACTTGTAGGAAACCTGTATGCCAATATACATACATGTAGAGTCTGGTATTCAGTCAATTCTGCTGAGCTACTTTATGAGTAGGATTACAAAAATCACTACTATTGCAATGGTATGAAAGTTTTTGAATGTGTAAGAACATGTTTTTTGAAAATTTGCAAAGAATTGAAGCCCGGCCTTTCAATAACTTGCAAGGAAAAAGTGTTAACATATAAAATGTCACCTCCGAAACACAAAGAAATGCAAGATGCACGGAGGGCAATTTGGGTAAATCTTCAAAGCTAAGTTAATTGTTGAAAAACATGAAGCCAGCATTTCAACATTTATAAGTTTATTGAACTAAAATTGTCTAATTGATTTGGATCAGGACATATTAAATTATTATAAACAGGTGATCTTTACAGGCTGCCTTATTTCAGAAAAGTGAGAAAATGTTATTTAATTAAAAAACATGCTACAAAAAAATAAAACAGGCATTCTGAATATGATATTAAATGTTTTAATGTGGAAATATAGCTTACAAAGATAAGTGAAACCTTTATTCAACACAATTTAGTATCTATTTTGAGAAAAAACAGAAAAAGGGATGTTAACAATCTTTTGTCACCTCCGAGACATGATTCTTGCATTTTTATTAAATCATGAGAATATGTTTTAGGAATTCAAATTTTCTTTTGTCATAAAATGATTCAAGTCATTACAGGATTCATATGAATCAGTCAATACCTAGCAAATGAGTCTTATTTCCAAGATATTGTCATTTATAACACATATTGCGTTTCGGAGGTGACAACTGTTTCGGAGGTGACAAGTGTTAACGGAAAGATGTAANTGATGAAGGTGATGGTGGTATTGGTGGTGGTGAAGGGGGTGATGAAGGTGGTGGTGGTATTGGTGGTGATGCCTGATGGTAATGATGCTGATGATGATGAGATCAATCGAGAGGATGAAGATAATGAGCATTAAGATTGTGACAACAGCTGAGGATAATTTTGGTTGTGATGATGATGATGATGATGATGATGATGGTGATGATGATGATGATTACAGTGGTAGTATGTGTGGCAGCAAATACCACACATACGGCAGCTCTTGTGGTGGTGGTGGTGATGGTGGTGGTGGTAATGAAGGGCATGGGTGAAGCAAGAGCAAGAGGGAAAAAGAAATGCTGATAACAGCTGTGGAATCACAAATGATGATGAAAAAGATGATAATGATTAATAATAATGATGATAATCCTTCTCAAATTTAGGGAAACATAATAATTGCTACTAAGGAGCTGTTAGTTACAAGAACACAAACATCATAAAATAGAAAGACTGTTGAAAAAAAAAGATAGCTTGGTAATCACCTTGTCTACCTTATCGAACCCTGTGATCATCATAGCCTTCATACATCAAGCACTCAATTGACACAGTCAGAGGGTTAATCATACTTGGTACAAAGAATCTACTCCTACACAGCGTAGGAGTTAATGACTATAAGAAAAACAGGTCAGTATAGAGCAATTCTACCAGGGACCACGACCCTGGAGCGCCAGGGTTTCAAACGCTTACAAAAGTAACAATGCAACCAATTTCTTCTCACAAAAATGCCCAGATCAACGCTCAGAGAATGCTTTCTTCAAGTAATATTTTTCTGTATTTCATAGATAGATGACCATGTTGCAGCGCATGCATGTCTGTTATTTGAAATTGTTTTCTTGAAGCTCATTCTGCGAACTTTTGTGACTGTGTCAGAGGGTTTTGTTTTGTGTGTTTTCATCAGACAAGATATTCATTGGCAGGGACAACGCAACAAAGTTTCATGACGTGATTACTTGTTTTCTGATACATATTTTTACCAAAAAAATATTTTGTTCTTTTACAACACATGTTATGAGAAGGCACGCCCTTTAAATCCCAAATTATGATGACGTGCTTAGGACATGTTATGTAAACATGTGCTAAAATAGAAACAAAGGCTTGATAGACAACTGAAATTATGAGAACAACACAGATGCTGAAGAAAACAGCTCAAAAAGTCCACGTACTTATCTCTAAAAACGCATTTGAAAAAAAATCTAGCACACAAATCAATAGAGAATAGTTTGAGAATTCAAACACTATCTTCATATATGCATTGAATTGTCAGTCAAACTTGACCACACTTTTGTAATTCTGAAAGGGGAGTCCATTCCAGATGTGTTACCCAATAAAAAAGTTGTCCTCCCCCTAATTTAAAGCAGAATATTTTTTAGAGCAGAAAAGTCCGGTTACAATATTTACAGACCCTGTTTATGAACTACCTGGCTAGCTTGTGTGTAAAAATCAGAATAATTCCATATTTATGCATTTGTGAACACACTTCCCACTATTGAAGTATTGAGCTTGAAGATGAGGCTCATTAAGTTAAATGGGTAATTTATCTCAATTCAAATCAACAGCATTGCTGCCAACATCAACAAGTGGAAATTAGTAATAATCCTGCTACAAATTCGTAATCATCACTCATTTAATATTGAAATGCATGGTGCTTATGCTGCAAAGATTAGTAATTTTTTAATGGATTTGACACAAAACTTGAGAAACCTGAAGCCTAAATTAGCAATGATTACTAAGAATTAGTAATACTAGTTGGCAGCTAGGCAACTGTTGATCATTAACACAAAATTCATCCTTGGCAATGCATTCCTCCCCCTTCCTCCATACACTGTGTGTGTGATTGAATGTGAGGAGACTGCACAAGTAATACAATGAAATTAGTGGCAAGACAGATTGATGATGGATAAAATATCATTTGAAAATCAGATGCAGTGTTGGCAACCATTGCAGAATATGTATGTGGTGTATTTTCATATAAATTCAAGACTTACATCACAAGTGATTGACTGAGAGTATGGGCTTATTTTTGTTATGTTGCTCTCACTTTTGTTCAGTTGTTGTGTTATTCACAATCTAACTATGACCTCATGCATATTCTGGAACTGTTTGGCAACTCTGCGGATGATCCAAGCCACTGACAGTCACACATGTAGCATTAAAAAGAAAGTCTGGTATTAAGAGGGTATCATATTGCAAATAATAATAATATGCAGTTCTTTATAACGCGAATACCTTTAAGTGCTCTACAATTAATGCAGCATTATTACCCTGGCTTTTGCAATAGCAGCTTGTGAGGCGGTTATGCATTTCCAGGAATATATTCCTACCAGGTACCTATTCACCTCACCTCGATTGAGTGCAGCACAAGATGGAGACATTTCTTGAAGGAAATTAACGCCATGGGTGGGACTCGAACCGCGGACCTCTGCATAAAAGGCGAGAGTCAGAACCTCTACACCACAATGCTTCCATATAATTTTTCACATGATAGTGAAATTAAGCTGCAGACCTGTATATTCCCAATACCTGCAGAAATAGTTTCCTACCTCGTTCATTCAATATTAAAAGATGGAGACTGTATGTCAATGAAGCATAAGATTTGTAAAAAAAAAAAGCCCTGCTACTTTCCATTTAGAAGTGGTATCAACCTTGACATTCAAATTGCAATGCAACTTGATCCCAGTAAACCTACAGCTGCTGGGTGAAGGTTGATATCAACAGACAAATGATGGATAAAAGAATTGATTTATCATCAATTACAAAAGCTTCCGAACAAACATGATTATGTAGATTATTATGCCTCCACGCACTGTTGAGCAGATGTTTTTGCTCCTAAAATCAATTTTGATATATGAGGGTTTGAATACATGTGGGTATGCCAACCTAAAATCATATTTCTTACCTTTTTTGCTTGGATAAGAGATACCCAAACCAATAGATGTCAGTAGTTATTCAGAATGTAAAAAATACTGCTCAATTTAAAATGTTCTACCATTCATTTATTTTCTTTTACCATTCAATCATTTTCAATAGAAAACAATGTAAATATTATGCCATACACTGACAGGTGTGTCATTCCTGGACCAAAAGCATACATTCTGGCAAATGATAGTTATGAATAGAATTTTTATTGGACAATTATAGGCATTCTTTAACAACGGTGTACCATCGAAAAACCAATTTGAATTATCAAACCAATTATCCGACTGATATGATTTATTTGAAACTATTGGTAGAATATCTCCTAGCATAACAAAATAAATTGAACATTAATTATCCAAAAAGCATAGAAATAGATTGGCATTAACAAAGCATGTCATGATGTGGGTTTGTGCCTTTGTGCCAGGGGAACGATCAGGTTGTAAAAGTAGAATTTTGCCAAATATCCCCGCAAAGGTTCATGCGCTCACTGAACATTGAAGGAGTGACTTAAATAACTGGCCAGTTGCTGATAGATAAATCACTTGTATCTTGAAATATACAGGACCAATGTACTGTAAAAATTCAGGTGATTAATCTTTGGCCAATATAGAATCATGAACATTGCAACGGCTGAATGAGCTAGATTTTACTTTTATTCTTGACAATGTTAGCCATTGTATTTCAATATTTTCTATGGAGACAGGTGTGATGCAGTATGGTATGATGATATTGTGCATTTGACATGGGATCTCAGAAACCCTGGGAAAAGCAAAAAAGGATGGTCAAAGTAAGGAATACTTTGGTATAATACTAACCAAAGCTGGAAAGAAACCACTGATAAAAATTCTAGTTAGAATCAGAAAGTACATGGTTGATCTTTTCTGCTCTTGACTAATTTCACTCCTTTTCTAACTCTCACTCTTTCCTCTATAGATACGTCTGTTTTAGATTCCATTTTATCCAACAAATGAAATCCTTCAATATTTTGCTGCTCTTTTGAGTTAATATTGCCTATTTAATATCATTGTTAATTTTACTCATATTGTAAATTCAATTTGTTCCAGATTTGCGCTGCCATTTTGAATGTAACTTATCAAATAAATTATGTTCAATTTCAATTAAATCAAACAATTTAACAGAGTTTCATTGAGAATTGTGTAATAAATAGTCAAAAGAGGGTAATATTCAATAATTAAAATAGAGCCTGCTTTCAACAAACCCCAATAGTTTCACAGAAAACAAATTATTATAAATTGAATAGAGCATAACACTCATATTTTTTTTTGTGAAACACTGGTAATGAAATTCATTAATGACAAATTTTAGATATTTTTACAACTGGTAATTACTCGAATTCAGAGGGCCATGACATATTTGACTCACAATCAATTGTCCTAACAGCAAAGTGCAATGGAGGAATACAATGGAAGGGAGAACAGCTGTCAAAGAATTTGAACAAATAAATGATAAGATACAGTTCATAAAAATAGATCTAAAACAATAAAATAGGAAATGAATGCACGTCAGCCACCCAATGATAATAGATAAGAGGATGAAAATTAGAATACAGAAGCAAGGTGGATAGAATGGGATATACTCTATCAAATAGAAATCAATTATCACTTGCTAAAAAAATCTGAGGATAACATTTTGTTGAAAACATATGTAAAGTAAATCCTAACAATTTTTTTATGCCTACATCATGTAGTGCCTCCTCTAGGTACATTAACAAGCATCAAGCATTTTACAAGTTTTATTTAAAGGTAACAGTCAACGATTTAAGGAGTGATAGGCAAGAAACCAGCAGACAAACAAAAAATGAGAAATAATCATAAATATATTCAAAGATAAAATTGCAGCATTACAGGTTACTAAAGCCTAAGTCTCCTCTAAGTTGTTTGGTTGTACAGTACTCAAAAACTTTGTCATTCTAGAACAGCAATAGCAGGCTTGTCAAATAAAACCTAAAACATTTATATCTGGATTAGTTGATTTTTCTTTCCAACTTCCGTCTTATTTTTAGTAAGAAATGACTATAAAAACTTCTGACTGACCCTATTTAAAAAAAAATTAAATGGAATTTATTGGACAACCAATCATCTTTTCTTCCAAATTGAATACACCATACCCCCAGTATGTAATATCCAAACTGGAGGCAAAATCTATTTATATTTCTATCACATTATTACTCTTCTAAAATTAGAGCCAATCATGCTATAAATACAATAAAAAAAGTATTGCCATTCTTCATCAACAAATAGAGCATCGCCTCTAACTTTTATTATATTTATAAGAATAGCTTCATATCAATATGGTTAACATGGTTAAATTGATATTACACTTGGATCTCCACCCCACACAAAGGCTGATTTAATGTTTCACACTCAGCCAACCTGCAAGGGACTCGATGCATTCAACAGTGTGTGAACAGGGAAACTACCCGCTCCTATAATAGCATTGCACACATTATATCTAATGTGCAAGCACAGTTTTTGAAGACAAACAACATCAAAATAGCTTTGTAGCCGGGGGCTTGGTGTATTTATAAAGCTGCCTACTTAGCCCACAATGTATACTGTTACTCACTCATCAGCACTTGTGGATAGCATCTAACTAACTGCTGGAAGGAGGTTCATAGCATAGCTCATCTTCACCAATAGATGGAGCTATTGCACTTTTTGCACTCAAATGGTCTCAAAGTATAAATGCAAAATATTCTACTGTAACTAAATACACAAACTAAAAAAACACAAATATTTGTCAACTTTGGTTTTAGCTTTTATTGTTTTTATTTCATAAAAATAATTGAAGTAATTACTCTGGGAATTCAACAATACATTGATTCAAATTTAAAGGGGAACTACACCCTGACATTGGTGTATTGTCATTGAGTGAAAATTGGCAACTTTGGCCCATTATTAAAAATTAAACAATATCTTAATATCTCAATTGAGGAATCACCACCAGCTTTTCTGGAATGCTTGCAGAATTGATATATCCATATTATACTGGAACAAAAAAGTAAAATGTGGTCTATTTTCTCCAAAGAGGAGAAAATGAGAAATTTTGTGAACAAAGTGAATAGAGAGTGCCTGCAGGATGCCAGCTTAAGGCATATCAGAACTTTTGAAATTCATAACCTTTGAATCATCCGATTTTGCTAAAATTTTCATTGTTTGATCACTGTATTTTTCTACTTCTACTGACAGTACATAAATGTCCGACGTTAATTTCCCTTTAAGTTTCATCAGTTTATGTGTGCGATAAATTCCGGTAACGTGAAAGATGCAACAAAACTTAAAATATTGTTGTTGTACGAGTTTGCACTGATGAACACCTGTGAAAAGGAAGCACTATAACCAGATATATAATTGGCATTGTATCTTGATATAAAACTACCATCAACTCTAACAAGTACTATCTTCTGTTTAAGCAGCTGTAAACTAATCTAGTACGGTACTTGACCCTCCCCAACCATCTTATTTTTTTTTTTTAATCCCCTCGCTTTTGGTTCTTAAAGTGTCCCTTTCCACTCAAGCACTTGCCTTTTCTTTTTTCTTGTTTTTATTGTAAATATAATAGAGTAATAAAGAAGAATTCTAATTCTTTGCTACATTGTAAATGCTTGGAAAATGGCATCATCTATTATTCTGAGCATTTATAGTGTACTTCAGATTTAATCAAGATCTTGCGGATTTTTATCTCCATTCCCAATCATATCTTTTTTCCCCCTTTTATTTATAGAAAATGATTAGAGATGAGTGCTTGGTTGTGTTTCATAAAGCTGCTTGACTTTCTCTGGTGTTACTTCAGCGACACAGGGTATAATATAGACACGAAAGGTTTATCAGTCATGCTCAGATTTATGCATACCACTATGAATGTGGAGGCGTCACTGTGTATCGGTTCTGACTCTTGCCTTTAAACTAGAGGGTCAGCGGTTTGAAACCCACACATGACGTTAATCTCCTTTAGCAAGAGATTCATCCCAATTGTACTGCACTCAACCCTGGTGAGGTGAATGGGTACCCGGCAGAAATATTCCTTCATTGAAATGACATGTGCGCCAATGTATGCTGGGCTAAAGCCATGGTAATAATACTGCATTTATTGTAGAGCGCTTAGAGACTTCTGCTAAAGAGGTATAGGCGCTATATAATGCATACAATTAGTATCATCATTATTATGATTATGAACAGCTTTATGAAACACAACCCAGGATGGAAGCAGGACTGATGGACAAAACTCTAATGTGGTGGTTGGACCTGTCCATTGCTCACCACCGTAGCTAGAACACTGCTGAGAAGAAGGTTTGCCACTCCTCAGAGCACACAGTATATCCTACTCATAAGATTGTATCCACGGTCATTGGTTAATGAGCAGTCATGTGATTAAAAATATTTTCACCATGAAATAAATTGGAAGTAGCATGACGTCAATCTCGGAATAGTTTTTGTTATGAAAATATCGTCTGATGTCATCTTTTCGATAACTTGGTATTCAGCTATTGATACCGCGATATCAAGATCAAAGGTCGTTGAAACATAAACAACAAGGGCAGCCCCCAGTGCAGAAATCAACGAAGATGAACCGAGATTTAATCTCGTAGATGATGATGATTTGGAGGAATTCATTTCATCAACAAATTACAAGTAGGATATATATTTGATGACTATTTCGGTTTTACTTGTGTAGGATATAAATCAAATATACCATACACATTTTTCGAAGTACAAGTTGAAATTATGGATTGAGAGGTGACTGGCATAGCACTATTTTGTTGACCGGCATAGCACTATTTTCAACTAGAACTTCTCAGTGCATGGTATATTTAATTTTTTTCTAGTTTTCCTTGTTTCAATTGACTGTGCATTGGAGATGGATCCATTGTACGGCTGATGGAGCTAAAATTGCACGGGTGAAGACATCCTTGTTAAATGGACTGAATGATCAATACTTACTTTACTTACTTACTTTACTTTACTCCAACGATGCTTGTAGGACTAACACCTGTTCATCGATCTGTGGAGGTTATGTAGATGTGTGCGTTCCATCAGTTTCCTTAGGGATGATGCAATGGTGTAGGCTTCTATTGTAACATTTTAAACTTGGTCATAGCAGAAGGCACCATCCCCCCAAAATTTGTCTAGCCTTGTTTTGAAGGAATTTA
>BQKZ01014463.1:0-10520 GCA_036244855.1 Temnopleurus reevesii | reverse complement strand
ACTATTCCAATCCTCATAATAATATTCACCAATACCATCATCATCATCGTTATCAATGTGATTCCATAATAGATAACATGGCATCGTTGCCAAATACCCCCCCCCCCCCAAAAAAAAAGCACTTGACGAACATAAAATCTTCCAATAGTAAGGGGGTGGTGCTAGAAAGCAACAAATTGCAGTTATAGAGGGCCACCAAATTTTTTTCAACTAAGGAAAAGCATGCGAAAGATTGCATGAGCTTGAAGTTGGATTAAAATGTATTGCCCAAAATGCATACCTGCTCCCGCAATTCACAACTCACTTAGTTAGATGTGAACCAGAATTGAATGATTGAATTCATTAGATTCTGTCACCAGCTATAAAGGCAAATTGAGCACAACTAAGGATGCTTTACAGTTTTCATTAAAAACAGCTAATCTGAGACGTCCCCATGAATAGTTTCCCAATTCAGAAGTCACTACCCAATGCCAACAGATCAATATTGATGGTATTATGAGTTATCATTTTATATCACCAATCGTCAATGGTGAGAATTCACATCATTCATAAAAACCAAAGATAAAAAATACTAAACAGAACAAAATCCAAGAAAATACACTTTTTATATAAATACTTTTGTTCTTGGCAATTTATTACTATGTGAACACAAAAGGAATGTATCATTTCAAATTCAACACTGATCACACAATTTCATTTTGATCATATAAATTCTATACAGAGTCTCTACTGACTGATTATTTACAAGCTAAAAATACATTGTCTTTTGTGAAAGGTGATTTTATTCTCAATATAAAGTTAAATTTGCAATCTACTTTTTAATTTATTCATAACATGATCAATGGCCTCAACGCTTCAGTATATTGTCAGAATCTATCTTCTGGTTTAATCTATTTACCAAAAATAGTGATGAAAAGTTTTTCAATTATATCAAATATCTGATGTGGTTTAAAAGAAATGACATAAGGTTATGCAACTAAAAGCATAAAATTAATTCTGTAAATATACACAATTTAAAAAAATTATTTAAGAACAAAGAGTTAATCTAATAATTGAAGACATTGATACTAAATAGGCCAGTTTGCTAAAAGACATCTTGAAACGTTTGTTGCACTTTCCATTCATACACTCATTATGAGCAAATTGATAAAAAAATCACTACAATTTTTTAAAATTTCTTTCAATTTTATCAATGACAACTGACACAAGTGAGATTTCTACTGGTTTAAATTAATTTGTATTTTCTTTGTCGTTGTTCCTGTGTGTTTTTACACTTGCAAACTGTGTAAATCGGTCTTTCCAGCCGAGATGAAAGTATTTTTAATAAACCATATTGAATGAATGATTAGTCCATTACTTACATCAAGAATGCAAGTATTTGAACGTAAACAGCATCAGCATGCTTGGACAATTAAATATGAATATATTGGCCATCACAGGTATACACAAAAGGTGGCCGCTGTAGACAGGTGGCTACTCAATAATACAAGCTTGGACAATTAAACCTGCATATATAGGCCACCAAGGAACGCACAAAAGGCGGCCACTGTAGACAGGTGGTCACTCAATAATTAAAACTTTGACAATTAGACCTGTATATGTTAGCCACCAAGAAATGCAAAAAAGGTGGACACTATAGACAGGGGGTCACTAATACAGGATTAGCCATATAATCAGATTGATGACGAGACATTAACACGTCACATAATATCATTTCTTTACTTCAATATATTAAAGAATAATGATTTAAACTGATTAAATCAACAAACCATGGTAAATGTTCATATAAATAGGATATATAGCACACTTGTTTATAGTTGCAATTTGTGACAAAAATGTATAATAAATTATTCAATTTCTACATCTTTACATTAATTTGATTACTTTGATTTGACATCATAAAATTAACACTCATAGATTGTCCAATTACATTTGTAATAAATAAAGGCACTGAAAAGTGCTATATACATTTATGGCATTTTCCTGATATAAAAAGTTCTGAAGAAAATCACAATAAAAAGTTCATAATTGCTTGATTTTCATTACAAACACAACAATTATTTACACGTATATATTTACAAAAATAATGAGGCATAACTTAAAAGCACCAATATGTGCTCTTACAGTATTGAATATCAAAATTGTATTGTGAATTTTTGATGCAACTGCTATAAAAAATACATACAATTATTCCTCAATGTTGCAAATGATGACACATGATAGAATGCTTCAGGAATTAATTACAAGCATGATAGTTTGGTTAATTTTTTTCACTGTGAGCAAAATGGACAAATTAATCAAACAAAGTAAACAACTTAATTCAAGCCTTCACCATAGCTCTATGAACACAAANCAGCGCACTTGGCATTTCAAGGAATAAATATTCCTACCAGGTACCCATTTACCTCACCTGGGTTGAGTGCAGCACAATGTGGATGAATTTCTTGCTGAAGGAAATTAACGCCCTGGGTGGGACTCAAACCTATGACCCTCTGGTTGAAAAGTGAGAGTCATGACCACTACATCACGGCGCCTCCACATCTTAACCAAAACTGTATCTTTAATTTGATATGGTATCAGGACCATATAAAAAAAAATCATTGTACATTTATATAATCATGGCATTAATAAAGCATTTGAAAAAATATGACAATGGAATGTACAAAAACGCACAAAATATTTACACACTGTTGAGCTGAAAGAAATCATTTGTATAGTAAAACCAAACTATTTTGACTACCCCAAAATATGTCTAATTTTTTTTATAGATAGCATAGACAAGGCACAGCGACATTACACACATTCCTTGAAAGAGCGATAACATATATGTATAATTAAGATTAATTGTTCAAAAAAGAATTTGTTTCTGGTGTATAACTGGCACTTTGTGGTTTGAAAACAAAACATTCTAACATTTTTTAAAATAAATATATCTCGTGGGATATATTTTTTTCATAAAATACCATACGCATGATGATCGAAAAACCGAAGTTAAGATAGAATATAAAAACAAATGCCAATGATAACAAAATGAAACTAAGTGCATACATAGTTTTCATAATTATGTATCACATGTTCAATTTTTCATAAAACTGCCCCAAATGTACATCTTTTTGAAGCAAATTATTCCCTTTTCCCCCACATAAGAATAGCTTAAACAAGCTAGCTATGTTAAGTGCATGAAAAAAAAAACATGTGCAAACACTCACAATTTGAATAAGAGATCTACATCCTTGAAGTTCATTTCATAGTAATATAACGATATTATTTCCGATGAGTTACTATGTCCTAGATCTTACCAGAAGATACATAGAAAATATAAGACTCCTGGCTGCAAATATTCCTGACCATTTCTAAGTGTCATTCAAAATGCTTTTCAAAAATCCTCCGACATTATCATGACGTACTTAGTTCACAAATCAAAGAGGAAAAAGTTCCTATATTAAAATAACTTCAATCTACTCCGCTATAATATAGCAAATGTAAGACTTCTGGCTGCAAGATGTTCGTGACCATTTTTAAGTGCCATTCAAAATGCTTCTGTAAAGCTTCAGACACTATTATGAGGTACGTAAGTCATAAATCAAAGAGGGAAAAGTTTCTATATTAAAATCACTTCAATCTACTCAGCTCTTTGAGTATACAGGGAATCATAGGGAAAGTAAAAATGGAGAAAAGGACATTATAGGGGGTGTTGCTTAAAAGTTGCAATTGATCGTAAGTTGCAGTTGATCGGTACATGCCAATCAAAATCATTGTTTCATGCGCGTCTTGTTGAATGCGCACACCACGCGCGAATGAAAATGCGCGTTACAATTTGCAAAGTTGCAGTTGAATTGCAGTTGATTTTGAGCAACACCCCCTTAGATAGATAAGATCAAAGCAAGCATGGCATAATTACAGGATAAAGGACAGGAGACATATAATTGGAGGATTATTAGTGCCTAGTCCTCACACAATAAGATTTCAGAGCATCTAAGAGTTCACAATGAATAGCTATGGGCATACTCATCACAATGCCAGAGAAATCCATGATTACTGGTGACATACTTTTTAATGGGGGTCAGTTATATACATAGAAACCTATTAACCAACTGAACCTTCCAAGTGTGTTCAGCTTATTCGCTAAAGAACCTGTAAGCACCTTTACATATCTATATTCAATGAAAACAAAGAAAGAAGCTAAAAGAGAACTAAGCGGGTGTTGCTCAAAAGTTGCAATTGATCGCAAATTGCAGTTGATCGGAACGCACCAATCAAAAGCATTGTTTCATGCGCGTCTTGTTAAATGCGCATACTGTGCGCGAATAAAACTGCGCATTACAATTTGCAAAATTGCAGTTGATTTTAAGCAACACCCCATATAAATACTAATGAAAACAAAGAAAGAAGCTGGAAGAGAACTAAATGTGGTTTAGATGTAATATTAAAATTTAAAACAGAATCTATTAATGAAAATGAATGCAACTTTCATCAAACTGATAAAAGTCTGATCTATGATTGATAATAATAATAATAATAGATGCAATTTATATAGCGCATGTATCCACTCTGCTGAGTGCTCAAGGCGCTTTACTTTATTATTACCCTGGCTTTAGCCCGGCAGCAACCAGCGCACTTGGCATTTCAAGGAATAAATATTCCTGCCAGGTACCCATTCACCTCACCTGGGTTGAGTGCAGCGCAATGCGGATACATTTCTTACTGAAAGAAATTGACGCCATAGGTGGGATTCGAACCTATGACCCTCGCGTTGAAAGGCGAGAGTCAGAACTCCTACACCACGACGCCTCCACTGATACATCTCAATCAAAACTAAATTTGGGTTTACGTCTAATAACCACATTCTTATTGGGCTCGGCTAAACTTGTGTAGCAAGATGTGCTAGCAGTGGCTCTTAAATGTCTTCTTCGGAATTTTACAGAAATAAATTCCTTGATTATCCTAACTTAATTGAAAAGAAAGATTATAACAACTTTTTACAAACAATTATGATTCATCCAAATAAATATAGGCAAAGATTGATTCCAATTCAAGTAAATAATTTGCATATTTAGAACAGTGAATACATATTTTGAAAACAAAAAGTAATTGTGATTGTTTTTGCATTGATAACCTAGCGAATAAAATAAAATCTCAACAATGAGACGGATTCTGAATACATTAAAATACAAAGCACTGACAATGCCAAATGTAAATTATACATGAAAAAAAGTTCCTCAAAAAGTGAAAGCTCTGCATATTTCTTTGAAAACTATGTTATAATAATAATAATATTCAGTTCTTATAAAGTGCATAACACATATCAATAGCATATCCCTATGCGCTTATTAAAGTGTGCCATTGTTTTCTTTCAGAAGCATAAAGGAGGATGCAATAAGATTCAGATATTTTACAATAGTAAAGAAATACTCCTTGAATTATTTCTTTGTAGAGAGTTGTTCTGATGATTGAATTGAATTGAAGTGAAAATTAAATTGAAAATTAAATTGAATTCATAATGCCCCAAATTGTGAGAACACGATGATAATAATGATTTATTTAATATGTCACCATAATATAGACCTAAAATATCATACTATCCAAAAAACATAATGATTGAAAATATATACTCGGGAAAAATTTCTCGAAAAAAATTGATTTGTGTGAATTTTCTGAGATTAACTCTGTTTGTAGTGACTTCAACGATCACTCAAAATTTATGAGTGATTACCGAGGTTACTACACAAATAGAGAAAACTCAAACAATTTATTTGAATTTTCCTCTTTTTAGAAATGAACTCTTTCCCGAGCGAACACCTTCACTCATTTATTTTTTCATAGAGTAGTCTCAACATCCAAAATATGTCGTGTTATAAGTGCATATTTTGTCAAAGAATTCTTATACATAATGGTAACTTGACTTGGTAATTCTTGCAACATTACATTTCATTTTGACACTCTCAGGAGCATTGCAAGGCTGAAATGACACGAAGGCTTTGCCTGGCATGGCGGCATCTAAGGCACAGGTGACGTTGGCGTGGACTGTGAAAGTTTGTTGTAGGCTCGCTCCACCCTCATCAGTTCCTATTAGAGAAAGATTGCAATCTTAAACGTATATCTTTGGTATATTAGAAGAGTTAGAACATAAATATTAATAGAATTACACTAAATTTTAAAACAAATATTTAAAATCGTAATATAGATCAAATAAATGAATGATATATGCCTCATGATTTTGCAGGTAATTATGACAGATTAGTGAGTCAATAAATGTTTAAATACAGGCTTTTTAAGGACTACCAATTATTACACAGTCTCACGTGGTGCTTTCTGTGAAAATTGTATGAGTGGTAAAATAGGGAGTCCAGTATTACCATGCTGTCTGATTTTCTAAATGTGAAACCTCAAAATACAAAAAACAAAGAAAGATTTAACAACATTAATCTGTACCTTTGTCTGTTGTGTTAGTGCTCCCTCTAATCTTGTACTCTCTGCTGTTTTCTGACTCAAGAGGGCAGCATTCTCTCTACATCTCTCTTCAGCCACCCAGAGCTGACGTTCCAGCATCTTGACCTTCTGATCCAGACGATACAGCTGCTGGTCTTTCTCCTCCAACTAAATGAAAAGAGAGAGAAAAAAATATGATGATTGAATTAAGTAAGGGAAAGCAAAGACCGCCGAGAAGGATACATGGCAAACATGTATCTTGATTATTTTTCCCAAAATGTCTTTTATCATAATCACAAATAGACCGTTTGAAAGTGAAACTGCATCATCATAATCTTGCTTTATGACTCTGATATTTAATAATTCTTTGTCGGTCCCGAGGCCTATCAATATTGTTATAGTATATCTGGAGCTGAATTTGAAGTATTAGAAAAGATGATTTAAAGGTCATTAGTATTTGAATAGATAGAAAATGGCTTGATAACATTAAAATAAACGCTTCATTATGGTAAAACAACCACCTAAAATTAAGTGTCGCCTTTCGAATCTCACTGCGTAGAGCAATTACAACTTCATCAACATGCATTGTCATCAAGATCACGCCATTGACGCAACAAACCAAGCATATGCATTTAGGGGCGCATGGATGCACTAAATTTTTACACGGATTTTGCTATAGATTTTCCTGAGCGGGCAATACAAAAAAGTAATTCACTGAGCAATTTTGTTTGCAATCCAAAGTGAGTGATATGATTTTAAAGTTGCCTTGCTCAGATGTCTGATGTCTGATGTCCTACTCACCTGCAAGCTTTTCTGTAGGCTAGCTTGTATCCCGTCCATCCAAACTGTTTTCTAATCGACTCGCTAGTTTCAGACTGATGTTCTAAATTCGCAGCATCTCAACTCTGTCCTGCAGATGTCTCAGAAGTTTGTTCATACTCGTCATGCTGTTATCTTATCTACTGGTTTATTTCAGACTTGTTTTCAATCTGTCTGAACTTACTAAGATGCCACTCACCTGCAAGCTTTTCTGTAAACGTGTCATTATCCGCTCCATCTAAACTATTGTCAAGTCTACTAGCTTGTTTGAGACTGGTGTTCTCAATACGCAGTATCTTCACACGTTCGAGACGGTGTCTAAGAAGCTTTTTTGTACTCGTCATGCTCTTATCTTATCTACTAGTTTATAGCAAACTCGTTTTCAATCTGTCTGAACTTAACAAAACCATACTACTCACCTGCAAACTTTTCTGCAAGCTTGCATCTCCTCCATCGAGACTATTGTCCAATCGACTCGCTTCTTTCACACTGGTGTTCTCAATACGCAGCATCTTTACACGTTCCTGAAGATGTCTAAGAAGCTTTTTTTGTACTCGTCATGCTCTTATCTTATCTACTAGTTTATAGCAAACTCGTTTTCAATCTGTCTGAACTGAACAAAACCATCCAACTCACCTGTAAGCTTTCCTGCAAGCTTGTATCCCCTCCATCCAAACTATTATCAAATCTGCTAGCTTGTTTCAAACTGGTCTCAAAAGCTTGTTCATACTCGACATGCTGTTATATTATCTACTGGTTTATTTCAAACTCGTTTTCAATCTGTCTGAACTTAACAAAACCATTCTACTCACCTGCAAGCTCTTCTGCAAGCTTCTGGCTTTTTTTCTGACTGGTGTTTTAAATCCTCAACATCTCCACTCTCTCCTGCAGATGTCTAACAAGCTTGTTCATACTCGTCATGCTATTAATCATCTACTAGTTATATTTCAAACTCGTTTTCAATCTGTCTGAACTTAACAAAACCATCCTACTCACCTGCAATCTTTTCTGCAAGCTTGCATCTCCTCCATCGAGACTATTGTCCAATCGACTCGCTTCTTTCACACTGGTGTTCTCAATTCGCAGCATCTTTACACGTTCCTGAAGATGTCTAAGAAGCTTTTTTTGTACTCGTCATGCTCTTATCTTATCTACTAGTTTATAGCAAACTCGTTTTCAATCTGTCTGAACTGAACAAAACCATCCAACTCACCTGTAAGCTTTCCTGCAAGCTTGTATCCCCTCCATCCAAACTATTATCAAATCTGCTAGCTTGTTTCAAACTGGTCTCAAAAGCTTGTTCATACTCGTCATGCTGTTATATTATCTACTGGTTTATTTCAAACTCGTTTTCAATCTGTCTGAACTTAACAAAACCATACTACTCACCTGCAAGCTCTTCTGCAAGCTTCTGGCTTTTTTCTGACTGGTGTTAAAAATCCTCAACATCTCCACTCTCTCCTGCAGATGTCTAACAAGCTTGTTCATACTCGTCATGCTATTAATTATCTACTAGTTATATTTCAGACTCGTTTTCAATCTGTCTGAACTTAACAAAACCATCCTACTCACCTGCAAGCTTTTCTGCAAGCTTGTATCCCCTCCATCGAGACTGTTGTCCAATCGACTCGCTTGTTTCAGACTGGTGTTCTCAATTCGCAGCATCTTTACACGTTCCTGAAGGTGTCTGAGAAGTTTGTTTGTACTTGCCTCGCTAGAACCGACGGATGTTGGGGTTGAGTTACCAAGCTGAAAGAAAAAATAATAATAATAATCATAATAATAATACTAATAATACACGAAATTGAATTCCAAACAGATTAAGGATGCTTTATATAATGATGCATTAAAAACATTGATATGAACGGAAATTAGAAAAAAAGATAAGTGTAAAAGTCCTTGTTTAGATTATACAATATATTGCAATTCAGGTGCACAGATGTAGTTTAATAATACATTGAATTATATAGGGTAACCTTTTTGGTTATACATGCATGAAATATTCATGTGCTCTATCAACAGCTTGCTTGTGTAAAAGTGCTTTATGCCGTTCATGTCTTTTGCATTGACTGATCCAGGAGTTGGGGGTGGGGGGGGGGGGGGGGGGGGGGGGAGAGAGTAGGAAAAAATGCCACAAGGAAAGTGAGGTTGGACACATACAATAAGGTTGGCATATTTATGGAATTCCCCTACAGCATATAAAACACCAAAGGTTTGAACATGGAAGCACCTAAGATAAAAAAGGTCAGATTAGTAAAAACAAAGAGTACTTACAGCTGAGCTTCTGCTTTTGAAAGACCCACTTCCACTCTGTGATTCCTCTAGTCTCCTGAGGAGAAGAACAATGACATTTTCCATGAGCTATTTATCATAATTTGGGAGATGAAATTGAGATTAAATCAATAACATTACACCCAATAGCCGATCATGACCATATCATTGTCTGGGAAGGCACACGTTTGGTAGCGAGAGAAAGCCATGACCAGGCCAGGAGAATTTGAGAGGTGATCTGGATCAAGGAGATCCATGAATCGGGACAGGGAGCATATCAGCTATCTGGCATCTACGCATCAGCCATTGCTCAATCAGGAACTAATAACAGTTTGTGAGAGTCTGAGGAAGGTGTTAGATTCAAAACACTGTTAATGTGACAGGTAAATTTCTTGGATCTCATAAGAGAACTTTATCAATATTACACTCAATTTACATTTATGAATGTTGAATACTTTCTAACACATCCACACAGGAATACACATGTATCAACACTTCGATTTTGAGTTGTTTTACAGTAAGAGCAGAAAAATGCCATAGGAAGACTGGGGGCTGCAAATGAATCTATATATGTTCTCTTTACTCTCATGGATCTGGTATATTTTTAGAGCTCTCCATCAAAGTTATTGAACCAAAACACAAATTTTTTCTATCATCCTGAAAAGGCTAATAATGATAATAATAATAATAATATTCAGTTCTTTTATAGCGCATAACACATAGCCATAGCATGTCCCTATGCGCTTACACAGCAGAAAAAAAAAATAACAGAATGGAGAGTGGAAAATATCGATCTGCTTTAAAAAGCAAGAAAACAACGTACATCTGATATTGTGCACTGGGCTCATATGTACATGCAAATTATTTGTTAAATAAATACTTCTTAAGCGTAGCCTTATACTTATCTAAATCTGAAATATTTCTCAGGTAATTTGGGACCGAGTTCCATAGAATCGAGGCTGCATGTATGAAAGAGCGTTCACCATAAGATTTGGTTTTTA
>BQKZ01014462.1:0-10100 GCA_036244855.1 Temnopleurus reevesii | reverse complement strand
TTTTAGCCCATAAAACAAAAAATAACTACATCTTTATGAATTCTGACTGAAATCACAATTTACATTGACTTTGTACACAAAATCACATTTTTGAGCCATTTTCAGTCCGACATGCATGTACAAATAGTGGCGCGGCGACATAACTACATGCCCGATTTTCGCGAAAACAGTCTTAAAAGTTGTGCAAGAGTTGAAAGAAAAAAGTCAGTGAGTCTCGCGGTGAAAAAATTTTGCGCGGCGGAGCGATCGCGAAATTTGTCGAGGGGGGGGGGGTCAAATTGCCCCCCCCCCCCCCCCCAGTTGGAATAGGGTTAAGGGGTTTGCAGAACATCTAGTGACAAGAGCTCTAGAACGTCTTATTAACGGCGGCTTACGACAACAAAAATATGTTACGCTTAGTGATACGAAACACGGTCAGAATTATATTAGACGTAGCGATCGAGCAAATGATCTATAGGGTAATCTGTTCATTCGGAATGGACGCCTTTGGACTACCAATAAATATTCTGAAATTGGCAATATGCTAGTTCTTTTACCACGAAGAAAACATGCGATGAGAATACCCCCAGAAAGTATACGAGTAAAAAAAAAATAATGCGATAGATGTGAGAAACAAGGTCAGGATGGCAATAGGTGTAGCGATGAAACAAATTATCTGAAGTACAATACATTCATTCTGTATGCACAAATTTTGACCAACAGTGAAATCCTCAAAATTAGCAATATGCTATTTCTTACAACTCGAAGAAAACGTCTGATGACAAGAGCTGCCGAATGCATTAATTATTGACGACGGCTTACGCAAAAAAAAAATGATGGCTAGGTTTGGTAATAAAAAAAAAACAGGTTGTGATTTCATTAGACGTCGCAATGAAACAAATTAGGCCTATCTGAAGGAGAATTAATTCCTTCTGTATGCACAATTTTGGACCATCGATGAAATCGTCGAAGACAACATCTGATGAAACAAGCTCCTGGAGGCATCATTGACGGCGACTCACGCGAAAAAAAATGATGCTCCGTTTGGTGATAAAAGACAGTAAGAATGGCATTAGGCGTGGTAATTTAGCATCTATCAATGAAATCCTCAAATTGGCAGTGCTATTTCTTGCACCTCGAAGAGAACATCTGATGACACGAGCCCCTAAATGCATCATTCACGGCGGCGTAGACGAAGAGGTTAATGATATGATTGGTGAGACGAAGCGCCGTCAGAATATCCGTCGTCGTATCAAGGACACGACTGCGACCGATGGCGATGTGGACGTCTTTTGGAAGGACGCTGTTGACGATGTTCGGCATCCAAGTCACGAAAAAGTAAACGGTGACGACCAACAGCATTCGGGTCGTCTTCTGACCCATGTCGGATTCTCTCGATTTCGCCACCCGTCCGGGACGTTTTGCACGATGGTCGTGGTGGTTCGGATGTTTCAGCGGCGGAGGTTGCGTTGATCGGGGGTTTTGGTTTTTCGGTAAAGGGGTGATGCTAGCTGTGGCCTCATGGGTAGACTTGATGCAAGCAGGTTCAGAAACTGGAACCTGTTGATAGAAAATGTGTTAATTTTATAAATTGCATTGTTCTGGGGCCTGTCACCTAGAACAAGTTTGCAATCAATCGCAAACTCTAGTACATGTTTTGTTTTAGACTGAACTGGCCATAGACTTAAGATTGATATCAATCTTACGATTGCTTAGCCTGGTGTTGAAGTTGTTGATTTTAAAGTAGGGGCTACCGTAAAACGGGGCGAACAGGAACACCGGAAGAATAGATACAATTCATAACCTTTTGATGACGTGGATCTTACAAAAGACCCTGTTCTGGTACAGATTGTGCGCTATGTGTGGAAAATATATAAGCATAACCTGAAAGTAAACAAGATATAAGTTGCTCTATATGCAGACTGTAAGTTTTGTTCCGGCCCATCCCTTTGAGCGGTACAGAACCTGATCATTGCAGTTTCATTATGACATGATTGGTCATCACTCATGTTAGTTGGTCACTGAATTAATTTTTTCCTCGCCTTTGTGCTTGACTGAGAAGATGCATAATGTCTTCCTGTCGAATGGAGAAGATGGAGATGAAAGAATACCTCAATCGCCTTGACTGTGTGTTGCGAAAGCTTTTGGATGCCAAGCTATTGATCGCTTATAATAGCCTGCCATTCAAAATCATTGTATTTCGGAAACAATCTATTGCCATTGACCACAATGCATTTAGCCGAAATTGAGTATTATAAATATAGATACTTTTCACAGTAGAAGGCTTTGTCATTGAAATAAGTTTTGTTTTATCGATTTAAGTCCCGACTGAACACGATTTAACGCGACTTTTTATTTAGGGGAAGTTTAATGTAAACTAAACAAAGAGTCGTGTTGAATCGTGTTTAATCGGGGCTTCTATGTGTGACCGGGCCACTGGGGCCTTACCGTGCTATTCGAAACTGAATTCGGCTGGTCCATCAATCCTCTGACAAGGTACGTGCTAGTCCCTGGTGGTGTTCTCTCACTCTCCTCCGACTTGAGTACAGTTCCATCCGTGGAAACGCCCCCAACATCAATATGATTTTCAATAGGAAAATTTAAAGTTGATATGGGATCTTTCAGAGATTGCAAAGCGTCTTGGTTCTTATTCGGCTCCATAGACGCGACCGGGACTTCGTTGCCCACCAGTTCGGCGTGGATCTTCGCGCGCTTCTGGAGGAAGACGTAAATGGTCGCGTACATGACGGAACTCGTGATCAGCGCCAGGGCAAACAGTAAGGCAAATACCACGGATTGCGTTAAGATCGACGCGTATGGCAGCGTAGCACGGCACGAGTCGTCTCCGTAATGCAACGTGGCTATCTGGAACGTGGCACCGGGGAGACTGATAACGATGCCGACGAGGACGATGATGACGGAGATGAGGATCGAGAATCGTGTGGTTAGCCGACGTCGTAGGGGTCGACAGACGGCGAGTTAGCGGTCCACGCTGATGACGGTGGTGAAAAAGAGCGTCATGAACGCGGTCGACGTCTCCGCGAGGTTGGCGAAGCAGCACAGCGCGGTCGTCACCACTAGCGGGAAGCTGCTGCGGACGATGTAGGTCGGCGTCACGACGCACGCCACGAAGTCGATGACGCTCTGCCCTATGATGAGGACATCCGTGCTCGTCTTCCGTTTCTTTTTCCCATATATGCTCAGAATGATCACATTCCCAGGCAGCCCGATCAACAGAACGAGGGTGTAGTATGTCAAATTGATGGCCGTGTTTTTATTCACATCATCATCATCGTCCGTATTCCTCAATGAGCTGTTCATTTTCATTTCGCAAATGTTACAGCTGTCCAAATATCACTACATTCGTGGTGTGTTGTCCGTGCTCCGTTATCATTTACTAAAGTAACTGCATGGACCCCCTCTGATTGTGTAATTACTTGCTCCGATTCAATATGTTGAGCTGAATCCTATAAATTAAAAAAAAAAAGACATATATCACAGTATTATATATATTGAACATGTATGATTCATGAACATATACCGTCCGTCCGTGTGTTGCGTGAAGACCAAGAAATCCCAATAATTCAAACTGCATCCTATTGGATTGCGTGTTAGATATATTGAAGAATACATATTAATGCAATTGTCACTTTGTGAAAATACTATCAAGAATAAGTTGTTAATTGCACGTTCGATTAAAAGCTTAACGGTGTTCTTCTAGAGCAATTTTCTTAATGGAATCCATACATCCTGCGCTTAAGATAGTGGATCTTAGCTGTTAATTTATCTGAACGCTTTGTTGCCACCTTAAAGAGAAGTCAAAATATCACTAATGAAACAAAACCAATCAAACCTCTCACACTCTAGAACAGTCTACCCAAAATAAAAGAAAAAAGCAAATGAGAAAGGATTTGCATGAATGATGTTTTCAATGCATAACTTCAAAGATATCTGGAGCCAATCGCCCGAATGGAAGTATTAGAAACCGATGAGGATGACGATGACGAAAATGATGATGGTCCAACTTGTAACGATTACGGCATTCTCTTCCTTCAATCACCCAAATGGCGGCATAAAACGACAATGAGGATGACGAGGATGATGATGGTGATACATTTTGTAACGATTACGGCATTATCACCCGAACAACCGTATAAAATGATGAGGATGACGACGATGATGATGGTGGTATAGCTTGAAACGATTACGGCATTATCTTACATCAATCTCCCGAACGACCATATAAAACGATGATGATGATCCAACATTATCTTACATCAGCCAAACGACCGTATAAAGCGATGACGAAGAGGATTTATGATGGTGGCCCGACTTCTAACGATCACGGCATTCTGGTGTCCATAATTTTCAAAGAGTATTAATGGATGGCTGTTATTTATTTTAGAGGAGGATGTGGTTAAATGTGATTGACGTATATACACTAATAACTTAAACACACACTTCCACTACAGTCAATATTTGCTTCCTTTAAAAAAGCGTATGCACCTTTAGTAATTTCAAATTGACTGACGGTTTGAAGCTAGAATAGAATGAACAGGAAAGTAAGACAGCGATTCCCACACGAGAGAAAAATCTAATAAAATGATACGGTGTGCATTTTCCGTTAGAGAATGGCGCCTTGCAACCTTGAATGAAAAATCGACGTTGACGGATGAGTTTTTCTCCATGCATATCAAAAACTCGGCGACAGTTTTTTGATCAATTACTTAGCTTCTCGATCAAGTATCATCAACCGGAGTGGTTACTTTTCAGTATTCCTTTGCTGATCGAAGATGTGTGCGTTGACGTCCATTTGATGGATAAGAAATCTTGACAAAGGCCACATCAATTCTGGGGCTTGTAATATAAAAGACGCAATTAAACTTAGAATGTGTACCATAAAGATACGATTAATTTTCAATTTATCATATCTCCTTTATGTTACAGGCCCCAGATATTATCGCTTGTGACTACGCTCGACAACGGAGCGGCTCAACGACGGGAGAATTCGTCAGATTCCTGCGTTCTTGCTAACCCGTCCTTATTCAGTTATTCCCTCCGTTGCTCTTAACTTCTGTTACGCTACTCCCTCGGCGGTAGTATGCAAATTGAGTGTCACGTCAGGAATCGAGCTTTCACGCCGAAATCCAAAGACCGCGGTAAAGGTTACGTGATTTGCATAATAGGCACGTGATACGCTTGGCTGCATCTGATTGGCTACGTTCCTGCATCTAAGACAGACGCAGGATCGAGCAAAAACTGTTGTACAATTTTGCTCTTCGCCGCTGTTGTCACTGGCAACCAGCGAAGCCGACCTAGACAATGGTCAAATGGTATTGATTAGCGATTTTGCCGTTCGTGATGACGATGCGTAACCTCGCTATTATGATGAAGACATTAGTAAATATGTGGCAGAACTGATGAAGTGATAAGGAGCATGTCCGACACAACTCAAGTCGCTTGTGCCACTTAACGTTGCTTGATCAAAATGTATCTTAATTCATGCAATATTGGTGTCGTCTGCATAATTGTAATGGCGCGTTTTCGATATTGGTAGAGGGAGGCGTGTGGACGTTCGGAAACGCATTTGCATCTGATCTGCGCAGTGAATGACATGTGTGCAACTGATGTGCGCATTATTTATTGCGCACGTCCGATAACTATATGCTATTCAGGGATCGCTGGAAGAACAGCTGTAACAGCTGAAAGTGATTACCCTGGGTAAATAAGAGATATCATTATTATTTGTATTATCATCATTATCATTATTATCATTATTATTATTATTATTATTATTACTATTATTATCATTATTATTATTATCATTATTATTATTATTATTATTATTATTATCATTATGCACGCTTGCTTTTCTACCATCCACAAGTCTCCGTCCACTACTTGCGAAAACGCCATACAGTTGGCGCGTTCGTTTCTCATCCGTACGTTTTCTTATACGACAGCTACGATTGACCTCTTCGATGTCCGTACGCGCTTTTACGTTGCGCTCATTCTTGGTTTCTTAGTTGTTGTTTTTTAAATCATCACTATTAATTGTAATACCCCGACAGCTATTACATTTTTCACATGATTTAAACTATTTCCGCAAAATAAAGTGGAACATGGACAATAGACCCGTACGCCGTGTATTGAACGGTGCGGACATAACAATCACAAGTCTGTTCCGATGTGAATAGCATTACAAATGACCATTTAATTGGTGTTAAACTTAATTTTGCGGAAATAGATTATATCGTGTTTTCTGTGCATCTATTCTTTCATCCTATGCTTCAACGTACCTTCAACGTGTTGACAACGTACAAGTGCCGTCCAATTGTCATTTTAGACAGTGCATACACCTACACTGGTCACATACTAATTGTATGTAGGTCAAGCGCACGTAGCCTTCACGGTGTGGAGAACGTGCATCCATCGGGGAAATACTTAGCCAAACGCAGCGCAATATAGTTCACTCTGCGACCGACGCGCATCAGGACTACATTGTATGTACTGCTCCCAAATCCATGCGAGAGGATATCGTATTGACAACGTAGATTTCCGATCCTGACGTACGTTCTAGCACGTCAAATGCAGACTGTCGCTTAAATCATGATGATAAGAATGGTGGCTACTTGTATAGCGCATAGGTCCACCTTATAGGTGTTCATGGCGCTGAAAGCTTTACACTCACTATTATCCGGCTCTAGCTGGCAGCCATTACGGCGCTCCGCATTACAAGGAATTTCTTCCTGCCGTCCCCATTTACCTCACACGGGTCGAGTGCAGCACATATCATAATCTTCAGCATGCTTTATGTTCTGGTCTGTATTGGAAGATGTATTGGATATGTTGTGGTGCAAGGGGCCTATCTCTTGAATTTAAGTCAGAGTGTCGCGGTTCGAGTCCCATCCCTGGCGTTAATTTCCTTCCGCAAGACATTTTATCCGCAAAGCTTCACTCCACCCAGGTTTGATTCGGGACCGTAGGAGACAGAAACTCGTTATCTGATTATGTGTGCGCCTATATGGCCGTTTTAATGGTAAGCTTGAATTGCTGTCCAGTGAAGAGGTAATAATATCGGAAGCGCTTTTAGTAGTCTCCTTGACATGATAAGGCGCTATACAAATACTATATTAATATTATTTAGACAAGATTGTCTTAATTAGTCCCATGCAGATGAATATATTCACCTTCTGATAATGATGATCTATAAGCAAACGCTACCGGTAGCATATCATTGATGGCAGCCGGATATTGTTTTGATGGGCAATTAGTTGAAAACGACGCAAGCAAAAAAGTCCTGACAGCGGCATTTGCGAGAATAAAAATTGACGAGTCGGGGTCAATCTCGGAGCACGATTTTAAGCATGCAACGAGGTCAACAAATGAAATTGGATAAATAAATGAATAAATGAATAAATAGATATGTAAATTTAATGACTTGACGTCGTAGCGTGCACCTGTAATCAAGATGTTTGGTGACAGTTACAAATTGACTTGGGTTGGTTCCTATGCTGCGGGTTCGAACCCCGGTCGGATGATGACGTTAATGGTCGGTCCTTCTTTCTCCCTCTTCTCCTGGCGTCAATATTCAAATTTGAATGATACACGCCGTAAAACCCAAATTCTCTGGAGCACTCAGCTGAGTGGATATGTAACTTCCATCTAATATTATTGTTACTATATAATAACTAAATAATAATAATAATAATTATTATTATTATTATTATTATTATTATTATTTTATTTCATTTTTATATCACTATCATTACAACTATTACTATTGTTATACTTATTATCATTGATATTGATACTATTATTATTATTATTATTATTATTATTATTAATATTAATATTACTATTATTATGATTATCATAATCATTACTTTTATTATTCAATATTGTTTACAATTTCACATAGGCCTATGCATGTTCCACTTAATCAATACGCCAATTTTTACTCTTCTTCCAAAAATAATTTCTCTGCATAAAATTCGCCTCACGACCCTCACACTAATTATCAAATCACTTTAAAAACCGCACTGATTTCTCTTAATGGGAACTCGCTTGCTCGTATATGTAATCTTGACATGAGGAAATCGATTAGAAACAACGGACTGTCGCCGTATATCGCAATCAGCAAAACACGATCTTCACGAATTATTTATGGCTGAAATTCAATGGCTGCGAATAAAAACAAATATGAGCTATAAATAGGTTTTAAAAACATGCACAATAAACATGATACTCCATTCAAACTATCGCTATAGATCTCGCGGGCAAATAAAGAAGACCACTTTCGTAATAATTACATTCAAATTTTATGTATGCTTATATGTCAAACGCACAATGATAAATTATATTTGTTCACCCGACCTGATTATGATAATTGTATGGCAATAGAAGTAATGGGGATAGGATGCAGTGGCTGTTGCTAGGTTGGTCAAGCTACAAGGTTTGTCCAAACTAACAACGTTAATAGCATTCTGAATATCGTACTATCTTTATTTCTTGACAGCTGAATACATAGTTCGTCTTGGGGCAACAGTAAATAAATTTGAATACATTACAAAAGCGGTCTACTCCCTGATTTAAGGGGAACCAACCCCTGGAATTACCGTGCTCTCATTGAATGAAGAAAAATCAGATGAACAAATTAAACTGTCTAAATTTCAGCATAATCGGAGAACCCCGTACAAAAGTTACGAATTTCAAGGTTACAGAGATATGGCGATCCCTGCCGCTGATGGGCATCCGCGCGATGGGCAACATCGACGGAAACCGTGACGTCATGTCGGACAACTCCTCATTCACTTTTCGCATTTTCTTTTTTTTTTTCGGAAAGGTCAACAAAATGTTGGTTTTCCGCTTCCGATTCTGTATGTATTTTGAGAAGAATGATGTTGAACCCCCACTCTAAATCTCATATAATCAAGTTTTGAAAATCCTGTGTGAATAAGGAGTTGTCCGACATGACGTCACAGACTCCGTTGATGTTGCCGATCGCATGGATCCTCATCAGCGACAGTGATCGTCATATCACTGTGTATGTGAAACTTCATAATGTTTGAATAAATTGTCCAATTTTGCTCAAATGTTCAGAGTTTGTTCATCTGATTTTTCTTCATTCAATAAGAACATGACAATCCCAGGGTTTGGTTCCCCTTTAATGTAAGAAGTATAAATTTCGAATGTGACCTTCATCGCGCCTGTGCTGTTCTCCAGGTAAGAACGATCTTTTTTGAACTTTTATAGATTGATATTTCTTGAAAATGGACGTTATCTTGTGGATACTGTTAAGTAAAGGAGAAAGTATGTAGCAGAGTTCGTGATTCTGTTAACACATTTGGAATCCGTGCATAGGAAATGCATAATTTGAGTGCTAAAGATGTTATGTAATGTGAAGATAGTGGATTGATTATTGTACATCATGTGTGTTGTGCGTATGTATCGGTGCACGGTCCGTTGAGCCTTGTTCGAGGTATCCCTTTGTCAATAGCAGCGCCGTGAAATAATGAATAGGCGAGGGTCCCTGGAAGACGAATAAAGAAATCATCGAATGGGCGTTATGGCATGCGCCTGTAATCAAGCTGTTTGAGACAGCAAAAATTACTTGTGTTGGTTCCTGCGCTGCAGGTTCGATCCTCGGTCGCGTCTTTCGGATGGTGACGTTAAAGGTCGGTCCTCTTTCTCTCTTCTTCTCCTGTCGTAAACATTCCAATTTGAATGATACACGCCGTAAAACCAAAGTTAACACACACACACACACATACACACACACCTACACACACACACATACACACACACACAAACACCTACACACACACACACACACACATACACACCATCAGCAGGCTGTGTGAACTCTACCCGCGCCCGACCCTACCCCGTCAACGAGTTACATTTAAGACATTGTAGGCTACAACATTGTTTTCGTTAAAAAAAACCTGTCAGATCCTAATTGTTACCTAAATGGTTGATAGTGACCATAAATAATAAGAATAATTTGCATTTATAAAGCGCCTTTTCGTTAGATTCAAAGCGCATTTTAGAGAAGGTAGAAGAAATACAGAACAGGCCAACAAATGCATACATGTACAGAAATAACAGAATGAGAATAC
>BQKZ01014458.1:0-11272 GCA_036244855.1 Temnopleurus reevesii | reverse complement strand
TCTGCATGGCTAAACTTAGCCTTGTATCGTCTGTACAGAACGGTATAGGGCGAGATTCGGACTGTTAATGGAGGGGGTCATGGAACGAGGAACGAAGTGTAACACCCCCAGAATGAAGAGGCCGGAGCCTTCGGACTAAACCCCAGTAGGCCTACCCCCCAGAGTAGTGAATGGAGATATGAAAATGTACATAGAAATAAATTTAGGCAATGTTAGGCAGACCCAGAGTTTAAGGGCGGTTCGATGTGCACATGCAGACCTCGGCAAGTGGGCTTTAAAGCCTTAATCGTAGGTTAGGTCTAGCTACGGATAGCTCTCTGGAACAGTTTTTGACATTTTTTTGACATTGTCACTACTCCAGAGAGCTATGGAGTAGATACCATACCGTGCGTGTAGCACGGCATTTTCGGATTTTAAATTGCCCAAAATTACTACTTTTTATTTTGTTATTTTCAATTTTATACCCCTTGGAACTTCGGTGAACTTATTCTGCTTCTTTCCCACCATAAAAGAAAATGAATAGGACTTACCAGCGCTCACAATCTGAACTTTGGTTGCTTTTTCCTACTGCCTAGCAGACACGGTCATTTGAAGTTGTTGATACAGTCATTATAATAATAATAGACACTGATGACCTCTGTTGTAAACATCCGGCTCAGGGTAAAAGGTCGAATGGTTGAGATTTTTTCACCACTTCGCAACCACTTCGCAATCGTCAGCCAGCTTCTGTGATTCGGAGAAGCACAGAACGTGCATGCATTGAGCGATATCGTTCGCACGGCGCGGAGCTGTGCTAATGGCGAGGGCGCGGCACTACGAGCCTAGCCTTGTGCGGACGATCTCTCTCGCCCATTGCATGGTCTGTAGAGACAAATTTTATCTCCACAGACCGTGCAATGGGCGAGAGAGATCGTCCGCACAAGGCTAGGCTCGTAGTGCCGCGCCCTCGCCATTAGCACAGCTCCGCGCCACGCGAACGATCTCGCTCAATGCATGCACGTTCTGTGCTTCTCCGAATCACAGAAGCTGGCTGACGATTGCGAAGTGGTTGCGAAGTGGTGAAAAAACCTCAACCATTCGACCTTTTACCCTGAGCCGGATATTTACAACAGATGTCATCAGTGTCTATTATTATTATAATGACTGTATCAACAACTTCAAATGACCGTGTCTGCTAGGCAGTAGGAAAAAGCAACCAAAGTTCAGATTGTGAGCGCTGGTAAGTCCCTTTCATTTTCTTTTATGGTGGGAAAGAAGCAGAATAAGTGCACCGAAGTTCCAAGGGGTATAAAATTGAAAATAACAAAATAAAAAGTAGTAATTTTGGGCGATTTAAAATCCGAAAACGCCGTGCTACGCGCACGGTATGGTATCTACTCCATAGCTCTCTGGAGTAGTGACAATGTCAAAAAATGTCAAAAACTATTCCAGGGAGCTATCCATAGCTACTATGGATAGCTCCCTGGAATAGTTTTTGACATTTTTTGACATTGTCACTACTCCAGAGAGCTATGGAGTGGATGCTATACTTTGCGTGTAGCAGAGAGAAATGTGATTTGAAAAGCTCCCCAAATGACACTTTCCTAATCACAAATTCCAATCCCACACGGCTTGGAACTTCCAATGGAAGTTCTTCTACCATAATTTTGATAAATGAAAAGAAATCGTACTCACTAGTCTTGAAAAAGTTGGATTTTACCTTCCTCTCTGCTTCCGTAGCAGACAGATAGTACACGGCTCAATTAGAATCACAATACAGATCGATGACTTCCGTTGTAAACATCCCGTTCGGGTCAAAGGGTAAAAATTATAGGAGTTTCGCGGCCACTTCGCAATCGTCATCCAGCTTCCGTAATTCGGAGAACGAGAGACCGTGCAACGAGCATATACCTCTAACAGTCTAAGGCAATAAGCGAGACCATTCGCGCGGTTCTGAGCTTGGTGGAAGCTGCCCGCGTACGTACTAGCGCAGCCCGGCCAAAGATAACGTACGCTCTTTGAGCCCAGCCCCACACCGCACGTACCATCTCGCTCATTGCACGTTCTCTCATTACTCGTATTACGTAAGCTGGATGACGATTGCGAAGTGGCCGCGAAACTCCTATAATTTTTACTCTTTGACCCGAACTGGATGTTTACAACGGAAGTCATCGATCTGTATTGTGATTCTAATTGAGCCGTGTACTATCTGTCTGCTACGGAAGCAGAGAGGAAGGTAAAATCCAGCTTTTTCAAGACTAGTGAGTACAATTCCTTTTCTTTTATCAAAATTATGGTAGAAGAACTTCCATTGGAAGTTCCAAGCCGTGTGGGATTGGGAGTTGTGATTAGGAAAGTGTCATTTGGGGAGCTCTTTAAATCACATTTCTCTCTGCTACACACAAAGTATAGCATCCACTCCATTGCTCTCTGGAGTAGTGACAATGTCAAAAAATGCCAAAAACTATTCCAGGGAGCTATCCATAGCTAACTCCAGAGAGCTATGGTCATATGGAGGTGATGTAATACCTTGTGTGTGGCAAGACGTTTTTGTATTTTAAATCTCCCAAAATTTCTAGTTTGCATTTGTTTTTCCTCCATTTTATACCCCCATGGAACTTTGGTGCAGTTTTTCTGCTTCCTTCCCACCATAAAAGAAAGTGAATGGGACTTACCAGCGCTCAGAATTTGAAGTTTGGTTGCTTTTTATTAGTACTGCCTAGCAGACACGGTCATTTGAAGTTGTTGATACAGTCATTATAATAATAATAGACACTGATGACCTTCATTGTAAACATCTGGCTCGGGGTAAAAGGTCAAATGATTGAGGTTTTTTTACCACTTCGCAATCGTCAGCTCAGCCAGCTTCTTCTGTGATTCGGAGAATTACAGAATGTGCATGCATTGAGCGAGATCGTTCGCGCAGCGTGGGGCTGTGCTAATGTAGGGCGCGGTACAACGAGCCTAGCCTTGTGTGCACGGTCTCTCTCGCCCATTGCACGGTCTGTAGAGATAAATCGTCTCTTTTTTTTATGCTGCACAGTTTGCCTTCCTTGATGTTTGAACTTTGAAGGAAGAAAATGGTAATTTTACAAATAAATGAGATCCGTTGCAGGTGTATAGTCTCCCAAACCTAGAAGTCACTTCCCCAACGCCAATGCATGACATTGATGATTTTATGTGATATCACTTGTTATCGTCTATTGTCGGCAGCAAGAATTGATATCACGCCTTTATCTTTTCATACACACATCTGTAGTACTGGTGCAAGTGAGGGATATTCATAAATTGTGTAGCTTTGACCAGCATTATGTTTAAAAAGAGCACATTCATAGAGATACAGATGATCCAAGCCTGCGCATGACTGGTGACCCTTTCTCTGGTTCCGCCTTAACGACACAAGGGCCAGTGAGCGCAAAAAAGGTTCACCGGTTGTGTGCAGAGTCCTGCATACCTCTATGAACATCTTAATAATGAAACCAACTACTGTACCTTCCTTGATAGTGGTTTTCTTTTTTTTGGTGTAAAATGTAGGTTTCAATGTGGCTTTATCAATTCCATGAGAGGGGGGCTCGTTGTATACTTGCTCACTGTCATTTGTGATCCAGAGAGTGCCTATAGCAAGAAACTTAAGAAAGTAAGATTCAATTTGAAAATTAGACAAAACTCTTTTCAATTCGGGCCATCAACAATTGGAATGGTCTCCCAGAGGAAGCAGTTTCTGCAACTTCCATCAACATGTTTAAGTCTGCTCTTGAGAGACACTGGCTATCCCATCCATTAAAGTTTTCCCCATACCAGAGATGAGTTACTCAACGTGACGAGGGGCAAATTTATAAGCTATTAGCTTTACGTCTCTACATTCAAGTAAATTCAAGTAAAGTAAATTAAGGAAGAAACTATTCACTCTAATTAGATCATTCAGTCAAACCTGTCTATAATGGCCACCCAAGGCACACAAAAAAGTGGTCACTGTAGCCAGGTGACCTCTATAAACCGGTTCGATAACACACATTTTTATCTGGAGGGAACCAATGTACATGGCCACTATAGACAGGTGGTCACTGTAGACAGTTGGCCACTAAGACAGGTGGCCACTAAGGCAGATATGACTACATAATTTAGAGTTATAGCTCAGCACTGCCATCTTTGACTCCCAAGCTGTTCTCCCTTGCAGATCGCACTACTTTTAACCACCCTGGAGCGTATTTAGTAATGTGAACAGGGTTAATGTGTAGGATAGGAAACCAATTTACGTTGCCACTTTAGATAGGTGGTCACTGTAGTCANACTTTAGACAGGTGGTCACTGTAGTCAGGTGGTCATTAGGCAGGTTAATGATTACATGTAGAGTTATAGCTCAGCACTTCTAACTTCAAATGACTTTCAAACTGTTCGCACCTGCACCTCCAGGGCCCCGTAACATAAAGGTTTGCTATCAATTGCTAATCTAATAGCGATTGATATCAATCGCAAGTCTATGGCAAATCATGTAAAAAAGTTTACAATCGATCGCAAAATCAAATAGCGATTAATCGCAAACCTTTATGTTACGGGCCCTGATTGTACTGCTTTGCACCACCCTGGAGCGCATTTACTAGTGTGAACAGGGTTTACGGTTAATGCATGATCCATTAGGACAATAAACCAGGATATGACTGAACTCACATGTACACAACTAACTTACTTGTCGACCTTGGCATTGCTATGGCCCAGTGAACCATCATAAGTATTTCCATCTTCATTGAACCGACTGCCAAAGATATTTATGGGGAGTGTAAATCTAATTGTTCAAAGCGCCTACAAATCATTTTGATTTTGAGGAAAATAACTTCAGGGGGAATTCCCCTTTTAGTATCTACATACATGTATGAACTTTATCTTCTTGAGAACTCATCTCTAGATATTACGGAGAAAGGTAGACTTGATCTTGACATTAGAATCATTGGGTCATTCTCACTATATATATATCCTGACATTTATGATCAAACATTGTATCATGCAATTTTCTCCACTTTATTAATCTGAGTATTATTCAGAATCACAAAGATTTTTCAAGTGTTTGAATGCCTATGAAAGAATATGTTACACTTTAGATTAAAAAAAATAGTATCTTTAAGTCTTAACTTGTTTGATGGTTGTCAGGTGTAAAAGGGTCCTGGTAAATAGTTCTTTGGCTTCTTATGACAATGGTAAACTCTATCTTTGCTATCTTTGGAGGTGGGTTTTACTAGGGGGATTCTAAGTAACACTACAGGATGTCTCATCAGTTTCATTACAATGAACTTCCCTTTTATCACTTTTCAGAGCAAATAACATGATATAATTCCTGTTTTGTGGTCCAAGGGTTGTATTTCCAGGAAGAAAGGATATCGTAGACATACCTGTACATTTTACCAGGGTCGTTTCGCAATACTCATTGTCTTGCGATCTATATCTGGGAGGTGTTTCACCAAGATAGGAAAGATTTTACGCACGATTTTAAGTTTTAAGTGTCAGTTCTTTTCATAAATGATGAATAGCATTACGCGTATTCAGTGCAAGAACAGATGCCAGTCGAACGTAAAGTCGTGCGTAAAGTCTGTCCCTGGTGATTGTGTATTTTGCAAGCGATGCATTTCCGATATCACATTAATTTGATGCATTACATTGCATTAATTTGATGAAAACTACCCAACGTGCTCTCTGATATGAACAACCGCAAATGCACTCATTTGTTTAATGGAATTTGCTCTATTTTGGTTACACCCAACCCCCCTTTCCCTGAGTTTTACATCTTTACAAGTCACATTTCTTTGCTACGTGCAACCACCATGAAAGCTTACAACAATGGACTGTGATTCCATTGTCCTACACTCGTGTGTATCTATTTGCACAGAAATAACTCAAAAGAATGATGTAGTGCATTTGTATAGCCAATTTGATAATTTAATAATTTGCACATAAATATTTAAAAAAGAGTATACCATAAAATGATAATTTTCTTATAAGAGCATATAATTCTGGTGAGCAGAACCAAAAAAAAATGAATAAATTGGGACTTGTTATAAAAAAAATTATAAATTTTTAAAAATTTGAAAAATTGAGCAAATCAGTGAAACTTTTCAGACAAGTTGCCAATTTGATGACATCATGGGTGTTCATTTTTAAATCTTCAAAAACTGATAACCTTTTCAATTACTAGTATCATTTTTTTTAATTTTTTTTTTTTCTGCTCAACAGATTTTTCTGCTTCTATAAAAAAAAATGGGTCATAGCCAGGTCAGCTGTGCATATGCAAATCGATCAGAAACCAGATGTACCGAGTCTGTTTTCCCCCTTTCTCTTCTTTCTCCTCGAAATATCGAAACGATAAAAGAAGCCAGCTGTGTTCTTAAGCCTGTATCAAAATGAATGCATCGTGCAGCAATGGACAGTTTTCATTACCAATCAATAATGGTCCATGTGCTGTATTCCTATCAATTTTTTTTTTCCAGTGTCCTTGTTTAATTGTTATTTCACACAAAACCTCCCTCTATATATTGTCTGTGGTGAATCGTGATTCAGAGACTTCAGATATTCCATATTCACACACTCTTCCAATGCTGTAGCTGAGAATTTCTCTTGCTTTGATTGAATATAATGATTTCCCCCTCTTTTTCTCTTTCGTAAATCCATATTTTTAAAGCCATTTTTTTTTAGATAGAAGCAAATATATGAGTCATCGAATTTAAACTTGTTAATTTGAATAATCACTTTGATAGATTGATATTTAAAGGGTATTAGAGGCAAAAAGGAAGAACATTTGCTAGTAGAATGTATTACATAAAACCAAACCCACAGCATTGAAAAGGTGTCCAGTTTCCAAAATATTGCATATTTAAAACAGACTTTCATGACAAGACAACAAGCAACTTTATATTATGATGTAGTCTAACAATTAGACGGACATTGTACACGAATGAGCTTGCACAGAGCTTGATTCGGATGTACGGAGCCTAAGTCGATTGTGAACGAGCTGTTTATTTGCTTTGAATATACATGTATTTTATAGATTTCACATGAACTTATTCTAGGTTAATTTTATGCTCTTAATCCATCTACAAATTATTATTTTTTAACCTCAGATACTCTTTAACCACCAAAAAGTATTTTTTAATCCTAAAAGTCGCAACTGGCTGCAAGAAATTTGGTGATTTGCTCAATCAATGTGGCTACTGTATGATACATGTAGTTGAATAGAAGTTGGTGTTTGCAAATGGTCAACTTCTTTGCAGGACATTATTCCATGTCAGAGATGCTTGCGGTTTAGGACTCTGCATATAACATTTAACAGACTAGGGTTTCTTGGTAGACAAAAAGGAAAGCTTCTTGACAACCTGGAAGCCTGCCAGACGCTTGCCTGACATAGCAACAGAATGTTCAAACTGGATTGAATTTTTGTAGAGCTTGCATAAAGCTGTGCGTAGATCTACTCATGACTGTACAATCGACTGGTGATCCTTTCTCGCACTCAATAATAACTCCTGGTGCTGAATCGCACCGAAGAAAGGATCACCAATCGTTCATACTGTCATGTGTAGATCCATGCACAGCTTTATGAAACACAATGCGGGTCTGTTTCCCCTGAAAATTCTAAGAAAACAATGCTTTTATTTTGTGCCAGCATTTTAATTTATGCTATTCTCTCTTTTAAATTATGCAGAATACTGGTGGATAAAATATTTTTATACGGTTCCACTCCTGGAGATGGTTTATGCAATTCCAATTTACCTTTAAATCATCAAGAAGGTAAGAATTATAATTGTTTTTATAGTAATATAATGATGATGATGACGACGACGACGACGATGATGACGATGATGATAATAATTGTAATAATAGATGCAACTTATATACCGCATGTATCCATTCTGTGGAGTGCTCTAGGCGCTTTGCATTATTATTACCCTGGCTTTAGCCCGTCGTACACCAGCGTACTTGGCATTTTATGGAATGAATATTCCAGCCAGGTACCCATTCACCTCACTGGGTTTAGTGCAGCACAATATGGATGAGTTTCTTGCTGACGGAAATGAACGCCATTGGTGGGATTCGAACCTACGACCCACTGGTTGAAAGAACAACTAGACCACTTATCAATTTCCAATTTGCGGAGGTGCCAACCTACACTTGAGGTACCGAAATCACAAGATATGCATCACTAATAATTCAGTCAATACAAGAATACCATTGTGCATTCACCTGTCCACCAAGGCTGCCTTTATTATAGATCTACATGTATTATATCGTCATAAAAAGATTCTGAGCCAGTGATTGGTCTAAATCCCTTCACGTGACTATTGATATCTCCCACTGGCATTGAAACCGTATGCATGCGTAAAGTCGATGAAACACTGCCCACGTCCGTATTGTTTAAATACTGGTAGCAGAGATGCCAACCGTTCAGCAGAATATATTTTTAAAAAATGTGGATCACCAAATAGATGAACAAAATTGTTTCTCATATATAGAGAAAAAGCATTATTATTTCTGCTTTCTCTCCTTTGAAATTATTTGGCTCAGTTTGTTAATTTTATTCGAATTTCTATCATGCAAACTGGATTCCAAGTTCATCTATTGGTGTTCTGAACTGGTTTGAGAATTATAACTAGGTTCGTTGGCAAGAAAAGTGTATATAATTTTAGTCTAGCATACCGGCATATTGTTGTAGCAGTACAAATGAAACAATGGCAATATCATTTAGACTATAATAGACTGAACAATAGAGTGGCATGAAAAAAATATAAATGAGAGATTTCAGTTCACAACACCTGTTACCAATTTGCTAATCAATTTTCTTTCCAAATGCTTCCAATATAATAAGTGCATATCTACAAATGTGTCTTTTTCCCCATTTATGCCCCGTTCTGAAAAAAAACCCAATTCTTTATTTAATGGGGCGTACAAGACATCCCCTATGAATAATTGAGCATATTCTTGCAATGCTTTCTCTTACAAGAAAATATTTTTTTCAGCTGTTTTATAGATGAAATAATTCTTAATACTATACTCGTGCGTATTCTGGAACAGTTGAGCAGTATTCCTTTCTGCCAGCATCATACAAAAAATGTATCCTTGACCTTGAGTTGTGGAAAATTATGGTCCGAAATCTAAGAAAATGAGCGGGAGCCTCACACCTCATTCAAATTATTCGATCTCCNGTAGATCCATGCACAGCTTTATGAAACACAATGCGGGTCTGTTTCCCCTGAAAATTCTAAGAAAACAATGCTTTTATTTTGTGCCAGCATTTTAATTTATGCTATTCTCTCTTTTAAATTATGCAGAATACTGGTGGATAAAATATTTTTATACGGTTCCACTCCTGGAGATGGTTTATGCAATTCCAATTTACCTTTAAATCATCAAGAAGGTAAGAATTATAATTGTTTTTATAGTAATATAATGATGATGATGACGACGACGACGACGATGATGACGATGATGATAATAATTGTAATAATAGATGCAACTTATATACCGCATGTATCCATTCTGTGGAGTGCTCTAGGCGCTTTGCATTATTATTACCCTGGCTTTAGCCCGTCGTACACCAGCGTACTTGGCATTTTATGGAATGAATATTCCAGCCAGGTACCCATTCACCTCACTGGGTTTAGTGCAGCACAATATGGATGAGTTTCTTGCTGACGGAAATGAACGCCATTGGTGGGATTCGAACCTACGACCCACTGGTTGAAAGAACAACTAGACCACTTATCAATTTCCAATTTGCGGAGGTGCCAACCTACACTTGAGGTACCGAAATCACAAGATATGCATCACTAATAATTCAGTCAATACAAGAATACCATTGTGCATTCACCTGTCCACCAAGGCTGCCTTTATTATAGATCTACATGTATTATATCGTCATAAAAAGATTCTGAGCCAGTGATTGGTCTAAATCCCTTCACGTGACTATTGATATCTCCCACTGGCATTGAAACCGTATGCATGCGTAAAGTCGATGAAACACTGCCCACGTCCGTATTGTTTAAATACTGGTAGCAGAGATGCCAACCGTTCAGCAGAATATATTTTTAAAAAATGTGGATCACCAAATAGATGAACAAAATTGTTTCTCATATATAGAGAAAAAGCATTATTATTTCTGCTTTCTCTCCTTTGAAATTATTTGGCTCAGTTTGTTAATTTTATTCGAATTTCTATCATGCAAACTGGATTCCAAGTTCATCTATTGGTGTTCTGAACTGGTTTGAGAATTATAACTAGGTTCGTTGGCAAGAAAAGTGTATAAAATTTTAGTCTAGCATACCGGCATATTGTTGTAGCAGTACAAATGAAACAATGGCAATATCATTTAGACTATAATAGACTGAACAATAGAGTGGCATGAAAAAAATATAAATGAGAGATTTCAGTTCACAACACCTGTTACCAATTTGCTAATCAATTTTCTTTCCAAATGCTTCCAATATAATAAGTGCATATCTACAAATGTGTCTTTTTCCCCATTTATGCCCCGTTCTGAAAAAAAACCCAATTCTTTATTTAATGGGGCGTACAAGACATCCCCTATGAATAATTGAGCATATTCTTGCAATGCTTTCTCTTACAAGAAAATATTTTTTTCAGCTGTTTTATAGATGAAATAATTCTTAATACTATACTCGTGCGTATTCTGGAACAGTTGAGCAGTATTCCTTTCTGCCAGCATCATACAAAAAATGTATCCTTGACCTTGAGTTGTGGAAAATTATGGTCCGAAATCTAAGAAAATGAGCGGGAGCCTCACACCTCATTCAAATTATTCGATCTCCTATACCCCCCTAGTGTCCTTTTGGTTACATTGTGTATTGAAATTTTCATTATATTTTATATATTCATGGAACTTTATTGATGATGGATTACCATTTTGTTCAAAGATGATTTGAGTTACAGTTGTAATGGCTTTTAGCTACATGTAGATTTTAAATGAACACTGTTTAATAATGTAGAAATAGAACAACTGCATAACAAATATGTAGGCCCTACGTCATGAAAATGAAATTTTGATGACATATCAAATCCTGTTTTATATTCAAATGATATCACAAAGGGGGAACAGATGGTTGGGAATAGTGGAAAGAAGGAGAAAAGAAAACAAGATAAAAGATGAGGTAGAAGAGTTGAGTTGTATGTAGTAGTGGAAGTAAAAATACAATAGCAGTAGTAGTAGTAAGTAAAACTAGTAGCAGAAGAGCAGCAATAGCAACATGAGCAGCAGTAGTGGTGGTGGTAGTATATTAATAGTAACAGTAGTAGTAGT
>BQKZ01014448.1:0-10318 GCA_036244855.1 Temnopleurus reevesii | reverse complement strand
GTAGTCGATATTCCTTGTTTTATACAAAGATTTTAAAAAGTGCACACATTCTAATTCTAAACAGCACAATTTGAAAATTCTCAAGAAAGGTCAGCCGGCCTAAAGAATCATTAAGCTTAATGAGAGGAATTTATTATATGAATGAATCTTCTTCTTTATTGATTTACTAAAATCATATTTATCCAATAATGTTGATCTTTATGAGAGGGCAATTCCACAAAAAAGTAAACTTTGTCTAGAAATTGTCATATTTTGGCTCTTTTTCCAAAGTGTGTCAAAATATATGAATGCAAATCACATGGAAGAACATTAATTTAAAGGTGCTTCATTGCTAATGTTCAAAAAGCTATCTGACACATCTCCTCTCAGAAAATCAAAGCCATACCAAAAATAGTATATGGGACTACACATGGATTTTTTACCTTTTAAATGTTTTGACAGTAAACTACAAGTTCTTGTGTAAAGCTTTCAGTTGGATTATCTGAAGGATATTATTTTACATCATTTCAAAAGAAAATAGTTTATTAAGGAGACCAAATCTGGTTAATATTCAAACTTTTGTAACTTTGACAAAACTGTAATGTCCGTAACGCCAGATATGTAATGTCCGTAACGCCAGATATGTAATGTCTGTGACGCCAGACTTTTTACCATCATTGTCATTTGAAACAATTTTTCATTTAAATTTGTTTAAAATATGTTACAACAATATCAAAACTTGAATTGTAAAGGAAAATTGTCTTATTTAGATGATTAAACTCACAGAGTTTGTAAACTACATGTACATGTATGTGTTGGCATGTAAAAGGTTGTGTCCGAAAAATGTCTGTGACGCACAACATTTTCTGTCATAATAAAAAAACTATTGAATATTTTTTTCTTATTTTCACAATATTGTTTCATCTACATTACTGATGTATGAGCAACAAGTATTAGCTTACAGTATTCTCTTTTCAAATAAACCGCATTAAGTGTAAGACAATGTCTGAATTGTAATGTGCGTGATGCTGGATTTGCCCATGAGATTCATTTAGAAACTATACATTTCTTGATCATAATTGTTGAATATACATTGAACTGAATTCTCTCCTAAATATTGCTTTGCTCTCCAAGTATTTAAAAAGCAATGTCATCTTGTATTGTAGAGAAATGGCAAACGTACGTCATCACCACATTATGTCACATGATCCAAAGCTTCCAATATGCTAAAACTATAACTGTTGGAATGCTTCTTAAATATCCTTCAAATATTCTTTCTTATTCATTGTCCACTATCCACATCATGTCAGATAAAGATATTTTGGCTAATTTTATTTCATTTTCATTTCATTTATTTCCACAGTATCAGCAAATATTGACAAAATTCAAATTAATACAATGTAATACAATTCATTTTAAGCAAAAGAATATAGAAATATAAAAAATTACAAAATTAATAGACTGCATTGTGGTGGAAACCAAGAAAGCATAGCTTGTAATTAAGGTTCCCGGTATAAAATAAGTGTTTTTAGGGTAACTATAAACAAAGAAAATACAGAAAACAATACTACATGAAACAGAACAAGGACATCTGTACAAAAACATGACAAGTTATGGTTAATTTTATGCCTTTAAGCAATTTATAGATTATATTTTTTTAATTTTAGATAGACATTAAGGTTAATCTGGGGCCTGTTACATAAAAGATGCTAAACTCTCAAAGTTCATGTACCTTACAATTCATTTTCAATTAATCATGTCTGTGTCACGTTTACATGCGCTTGATTACATTCCTAATATCTGAAAAAGTGCACACATGTAAGATAAAAATCTAGGCATATAGTGATAAAGGTGAATGTCATTTGGGAGGTGTTTCACCAAGATAAGAAAGACTTTGCGGACAACTTCACGTTTGACTGGTACCCCTTCTTGTGCGTAATGGTTCACATTATCATGCGCATTCAGCACAAGAACTGATACCAGTCGAACGTAAAGTCGTGCGTAACTTTAAGAACGATTTGGTGAAACACCAACCAGGTTGTATACAATGAAATTCATTTGTCTCCAAGTTCAACGATCCATTACATGGTTTTACTGAGAAAAAAAAAGCACAGCACGATCCTACAACCCTCTTCATTACTAGATCCTGCAAACCTCCTCATTACCAGACAAGTGCTTAACCCATAAACTGCTGAACACTTTTCTTGATGCAATAAATTCCACAAAAAACATAGGTTACTTTGACCTTTATTTTTGTTATAAATGCTAGTGGTATGATGCTGGAATTTACACAACTTATTCTCAAATACTGTACAATATCATGGCAAAACCTATTACAGTTTTTTAGTAAATGGTCCTTCCTAAAACAATGCTATGAATATGTAATTAGGAGTCAAATCGAAGTGAACGTCAAAGCCCTGTACTAAAGCCCTGTGTGTATCACTAATGAGCTCGCAAAGAATTCGATACATGCCTTAACATATCAGTCCATTGTGTAATGCCACTGAAGTTTGGAAGAATGCTTTTCAGCCCAGAGTCCTGAATGACTATTGACAACTAATGTCAAATGGATGTTTGAGAAAGTGGTTCATGCACAATAGTTCTGTATCCTTTTGTCATGCACACAGATTTTAGGTATGGCAGTTTCAAGTTCTTGGGCCACAAAAGTGGCCCGCAGCAGTTTAGGGGTTAATGTATCAAAACAATAAGGTTAAAGATCCTGAACAAATCTATGAATCCTAAAAACTCCTTTAATAGAGGGGGCCTTTTATTGTAGGTTCCCCTTTAAAAAAAATTGTGACAAACCCTTAATGCCAAAATCTTATGCCCCAGTATTTTTTTCAATTTTCTTTCAAGCTTTGCATAACTTATGAGACCAAAATCAATGTAAAAAAGGATCTTATGCATTAATTTAAAAAAAAAATACATTTCATTATTTTCTGGAAATTTTACAGTGTAGAATTGCATTTTTAGAATGTTTACAGAATATTTTTGTTGTAAGTTCCTTCCTTTGTAGATAAAAAGAATTTATTTAATGTTGACCCAGTATTACTATCTTTTGTATAATATAACCTGAAATCATGACATTATAGCTTTGGAATTGTTCCAGATGAATTTGACTCTACATGTACGTATCGTTTCCCCTTTATAAAATTTTTTCACCACATGGAAGCTTCCATTGTCTAGTGCTTCGGAGTCTTGCCTTTCAACCAGGGGCGATTGCTCGAAATGATCTTAGCTATCCTCTTCATGCTAAGGCGTCTTAAGTTCTTGCGCCACCCTCTTAACAAAGTCGTATCGACGCTATTGTCTATGTTACGAGGATAGCACAAGAAGTCAAGACGTCTTAGCATGAAGAGGATAGCTAAGACCATTTCGAGCAATTGGCCCCAGAGGGTCAGAGTTTGAATCCCATCTCTTGCATTAATTGACTTCAGGGCCCCGTAACATAAAGGTTTGCGATTAATTGCGAATCTGATAGCGATTGATATCAATCGCAAGTCTATGGAAAATCATGCACTAAAGTTTGCAATCGATCGCTAACTCAAATAGCGATTAATCGCAAACCTTTATGTTACGGGGCCCTGTTGAACAAAAAGTTATCATCACTGTGTTGCACTCGACCAAGGTGTATGTACTAGTCAATGGGTACCTGAGGATGTTTCACCAAGTTACATACAACAACTTTAAGAGTAACTTTGAAAACAACTTCTATCAGTTCTTGAGCTGAATGGTTGAGTGCAACGCGGAATAGCATACATGTACATGTACATACATGTACTCGGCCTTTCTTAGTCATTCCGATTTTACAGAATGATACAGTAAAATACTGCCCTGGTAGGATTTTATCCCTTGAAATGCTTGAGCATCTAAGTGGCTGGCTCTGGAGTTATAGCCAATGCACAGAAGACTATATACATGTACATCAGGGTATAAATTAATCACAGGCCATCAAAGGCCAGGTCTTGGATGCCCTGCCTACTAGGCTTAATACCCCCTCAATGGCCTTGTAGATTTTAGGTGCCCTTGTGGCTTGCCCTAAAAATATTAAAATTTAGTTCCTTGTAAATGTAGCATGCAGTGCAGCATTAACAAAGATACATGGAGGCGGCTAAGGAAGATTAACACTCAAATCTTAGAAATAGCCCCCTTGAGCTGCAAATTTTGCTGCAAAATATGTTGTGAGGCTAGTTTTCTGGAGGAAAAGGTAAACATGGCCTTTGTGTTATAAAGTACTATCTACTTTGATACAGTGTGTATAGTGACTGTGCTTTGTAAGTGATTACAATGTAATTATGAGCAGGAATATTTAAACTTGTGGGGGGGGGGGGGGGGGGGGGTAACCAAAAATAGGTCAAGATGCATGCCGAGAAATAGCGAGAGAGAGAGAGAGAGAGAGGGAGGGGGGGGGGGGGGGGGGGGGTGGGACGTGTCAGAAACTGATGTAAATTTGGGAGCAATAGGAAGTGTTTCAAGGAGGGTGATACATTATGGGAAGCTAATGAATTCAAGTAGCAGGTGCAGAAACATCCTCACTCAGACTTTATCAATAGATTGGGATCTAACTTGTCTACACGGTACAGTATATCAGGAATGGTCTCTGATCAGAAACGCTATCATCGGACGTGGCCAAAGCAGTTTTGTTTTACATATATAATTTTCAAGTTTTGATCATCCGAATATTAATGTATTTTATTGATTCAGCACTTTAGGTCACTTGTTTTTTAAATCATTGTTTGATAGAAGTTGTATATGAAGAGAATGATGAGAATATAGACAATTAGTTGATGATGTCACAGGCCAGTCACCATTGCATATATTTATTTTCAATGAAGAAATATTTGAAGTCATTTATACAGGCCTTGAATTAGCCTCTGGAAATGCTTAGGTTGGTCCCTCTTTACATTTCCTATAGTGCTCTAAAAATTGTCTTGTACTTGGTAGAAGAGTGATTCTATCAAATTTGACCCTCTGAGGTTTTGCATTTACATTTTATTATTTGCTCTAAAACGGTTATAGGTGTGTGTGTGTGTGTGTGTGTGTTGGGGGGGGGGGGAGGGGGTCATATCATTCATGGCAGTTATAAGGGAGATACTGTAAGGGCAGGTGGATAGACATAAAGTCAGAAGGAAGATGTGTTCAGAAATGATGCTTTAAAAAAAAAGGATCACCAATACAGTAGATTCAATTCATTTTGTCTGTGTGATTGGCAACTTTGGCAGAATTTGTGACATACTAGCGGATAATTCTCCATTCACTTTGTCCATAAAATTTAAAAAGAAAATGGGTTGATGTCAAACTTTAAAGGTTCAACATGATTATTTAAAAAAAATACATGCATAATGAATGCAGGCATGCTGCGAAAACCAACATTTAAACAAAAATTCTGGAAAAAAAGAAAGAAAATGTGAAATTTGTATACAGAATGAATGAAAAGTTGTCGGACGTGACTTCTGTCAATGTTGCCGATTGCACAGATCTTCATCAGCGGCAGGTATTGCAATATCCACGAGAATATGAAAATTCATAACTTCTGAAGAGATTGTCTCATCTTTCTCAAATTTCCACAATATGTGCATCCGAATTTCCTTTATTCATGAGAGCATGCGACTGGTTCCCCTTTAATGCATTATGATGGAATTATACACATCTTGGGAAAATCCATCTTATACATGTAGCCCTACCTTCATTGCCTACATGTATACCATTACCATTCTTGCTACTTTGCAACTCTTTTCTATCTGAACGTCCTTTCAGTATTAAAGAGATGCCGGAAGCTTGCGAGAGGGAAAGGAGCATTAAGCATAGTTAAGGACATCTACAGTAGTCAGAATGAAGATAATTGGAGAGATAAAAAGATAAACACACACGATAGAATGAAATATACATGTTCATTATAGAAAGCGAAAGACTCCGAAAATGGGTGCCAGAGGCGTATGTGGGCCCCAGATGAATTGTCCTAGATTTTAAGCCTGTGACGTTTAAAAGATTCTGTAAATTAATTTAGAGATGGCTCGGTGTTCCATGCAGGATGTTGACATTTCAACCAGATGGTTAGGATACTGTAATTGTGAAGACGCTCGAGCATGCAATTTGTATTTGATAGGGTTTGGGTGTTTATAAGAGCCTACTGGAGCCTTGTCAGGATAACCTTATTACTGTATAAAATTCTGAGGTATTTTTAAAATTCTTTTCTTGCACATCATCACTAACAGTACAAGTATGTTTTCCTGTTTCTAACTCTTTGTATTCTTTTACTGTATTAATGTGATAGTGATAGTAATTTTACTGTGTTCAAACTGATGTAGCTTGATGATACTGCAATGAAAATAGATAAAACATTTTTACTGCATTTTTCTCTTCTGAATCATGTGTAATATGTAATGCATAAATTTAGAGCTACTGCTAAATTTCCCCTAAAGATCATTGATACATATTCTATTCATGGGCCTGTTTTAAAAGGCTTGTTTTTCACTACTTGCTACTTGGGCATGGCAGTTCAATGAAAAAGCGCAGTCGCATGCTGGTACTTGTTCATTTAGATTATAAGATTTTTTTTTTTATTATCTTGCCATTTGTAGCTAAAATACATGTACATGGGAAAACAAGGGAAGGACAGTCACGAGGCATGATTATCAAACATGTTTGATTCCCGTCATAGGACATGTTTCACAACCACCTGATTTTTTTAGCAGTACTCTCCTATATGAAGTGGTTTGTGCAAATACATTAGCATGATTTAAGCTACATGTATATGTGTCCATGGAAAAAGACTAAATTATCCTGAATAGTATACTTCTATATGGACCCAGGGTGTACATGTAAAATGAATAGAGCAATGTCTGTATAATAACAACTTTTTTCTTAAATTTTGAATTTGAATCGTGAAATGAGTAACTTCTAAATTATCATCAGTTTGACATCATGCTTATTTTCTGCCAATTATATGTATGTTGAATCGAGGTTGAACTTTACACCATCACATCCTGCATTGAAGATGCATGGACTGATTGAGGCATGAAATTTGTTCCGCTCTTCCTCGTTCTTTTCTCTCGCCTCTTTGGACTGATTTAGATTGGATCCATGAAAGCGAGATAGTGAGGAAATATTTTGTCTTGAAATTCAGGTGACAAGAGAGCCCTAGGCTCTGCAACTGATATGTTCTTCTGTTGGCTCCAAATTTCAAGTCTGCATATAGGTCACACATTACTGTACAAGCTGAAATTTTCAATAATAATAACGAACAGCTTTTATATAGCGCTTATCAACTCTTCATGAGAATTCCCTAAGCGCTCTACAATTGCAGCATTATTACCCTGGCTTTAGCCGGCAGCCACCATGCAGCGCACTTGGCGTTTCAAGGAATAAATATTCCTACCAGGTACCCATTCACCTCACCTGGGTTGAGTGCAGCACAATGTGGATAAATTTCTTGCTGAAGGAAATTAACGCCATGGTGGGACTGGAACCAACACGTACGACCCTCTTTTCTAATCCATAGGTGACAATAAATTTGCTAATACTCTCACTCACCATAATACCCAATGACTTTTGTACAAAATACAAAACGTGAAGATAACCTGTAAATATATGTATGTCTGAAATGCAGGGAATTAATTAGCTAAATCTTATGTAAGTGCATGTTAAACTGTTGGCTTTTATAGTATTATCTTTGCTTTGATATTCAGGAGATTTTAGTTTCTATTGATAAATACCCTTACATTGAATATCTGGATTAAAGAAACACTCACAGATTTTTATTCTTCTTGTGACCAAGTCTAGAAACTTTCATCACCCACTATTAATCCACTTCACATTGCAAGTTAATGCCAGTAGACATATTTAGATCAAATCCCATGTTCCTGTCGACTTGGATGAGTGGTAATGCACTTCAGAAAACTAGTTTTGAATCAAACAATGTTTGATGAACTCTTTGCCTTTGGCAGTGGTTGCATTGCATGGTACATGGAGGTCTTTTTGTTGGTTATTATCATGCACTTGGTATTTAGCCAAAGATGTGGTTGGGATATGACCAATAGCTGGGTCAAAAGAGGGTTGGGGTATAAAGCGGAGGGTGGTTTAGAGACTCCCATGTGCTTGGAATGGTCCCAATCTACATTTGAACTCTTTGCCTTTGGCTTTGATTGCATCGATCGATTTCTCTGGTTGTTAATACACTTGGTATGATTTTATGAGGCCAAATCTTTAGATGGCATTTACGAGTGACAGATACATAGGAGAGTTGGATTTTTTGCCTCTATGTTTTGCTGAAAGCCTTTTGGAGGAAATTGGTTATTGAACTGTGTTTGATGAACACTTTACCCTCATTGACATTGGTAGCATTTATGGGCTTTTGTGGGGTTGTAATGCACTTGGTTCATAGCCACAGCTTGCATGAGATACATGTATGACCAGTGGCAGATGTAGAATGGGTTGTTATGAGGGGATGTCACAGACACAGACTCCACAAAGGGGCAGAGAAGTCCCGAATTAGTATTTGTTTTGACTTCTGTTTGATGAACACTTTGCCTTCATATTGTCATTTGTAGCATAGATGGACTTTTATGGTTGTAATGCACTTGGTTCATAGCCACAGCTTGCATGGGATATTACCAGTCGCAGATTTATGGAGTGGAGGGGGCACTCAGAGTCTCCTCCTTTTTAGGGGCTCAGGAGTCCACTCCCCCCCCCCCCCCTCCCGCAATAGCAAAACATATAAGAAAACATTGTTCGGAATTTTTTGCCTCGTTTCTTTCAATGTTTGCTGAAAGCTATTTGGGGGAAATTTGTTATCTGATACTGTACAAATAATAAAACAATCATTTTGCTTCTCTGAATTTTGGGAAGCAAACAAGGGGCCCAAAGGTTGATATACATGTAGTGAAAGCTCATTCTAATGAGGTGCTTGGGACCATCAAAAATACCTTGTTATAGCAGTAATCTCTTTATAGTAGAGTTAAAAAACAATAAGTTATTAAGAGCTGGGACCAGATTTTTGACCTCTTTATAGAAGATATTTTGTTATATCAGATCTCTTTATACCGAGTTTCCACTGTAATAATATTTGTTCCAGTTCAGGGTGCTTCTTTGATAAAAAGGCATGATCATGTTCATGCCTGTGTCTGCTAGAAAAGTGCATGAGTGAGCAGACTTACTAACATATTGAGGCATTTGTATGCATACTCNACTCATAGTCTTCCTTTTTAGGGGCTCAGGAGTCCACTCACCCCCCCCCCCCCCAAAAAAAAAAAAAATAGCAAAACATACTGTATAAAAAAACATTTTTTGGAATTTTTTGTCTCGTTTCTTGCTTACATTCAATGTTTGTTGAAAGCCTTTAGGGGGAAATTTGTTGTTCAAATAATAAAACAATCATTTTGCTTCTCTGAATTTTGGGAAGCAGACAAGGAGCCCAAAGGTCGATACTGTGGAAACTCCGTATAACAAGGTGCTTGGGACCATCAAAAATACCTTGTTATAACAGTAATCTCTTTATAGCAGAGTTAAAAAACAATAATTTATCAAGAGCTGGGACCAGATTTGTTACCTCTTATATAAGATATTTTGTTATATCAGATCTCTTTATACCAAGCTTCCACTGTAATAATACTTGTTCCAGTTCAGGGTGCCTGTTTTATAAAAAGGCATGATCATGTTCATGCCTGTGTCTGCTAGAAAAGTGCATGTGTGAGCAGACTTACTAACATATTGAGGCATTTGTATGCATAGTGTATAAAGCGGAGACACACTTCCAAGTTTTCAATGGTTGATGAAATTTTGATTGAGCTAATGAAGCAAGTTTGTGCTCCAGATGCTGCCTCTAAAGGGCACACAGAGTCTCGGACCTCTTTCACACTTGCAAGATTTGATTTGGGATGATGGTAAATGTACCATGGCTTCCTGGGAATAATTTTCCTGGTATGGCATCGCTATTTTCTTTGCATTTTGGCGGGACTGCTTCACAAAATTTTTTGTTTGAACATCAAATTTTTCATAATACGATTGGGTATTAAAGTATTGAAAATGTTTTATCAATGTCTAATATTGTAAGCAAATGTGACAAGTAAAATCATTCCCTGGCTTCAGATTGAGTTCCCAAGCTGGTGTTGAGAGAGGTCTCTGAGATAAAAAAAAGTAAATTGTATACGGTTCCAGTTTATAGAAATTACTTTTATCCAAAAAAATAATCCAACTTGCAGCCGAACAAAAGTCAGAGAAACATGACAATAACCACCATACTCTTGGCCACTCTCTTGTTTGAATCTTTCACTCTCTTGAAAACCTTGAATTGAATAGAAATACACCTCATGCTTTGAACTGTTAGCATCTGTTTCAGTTT
>BQKZ01014446.1:0-12599 GCA_036244855.1 Temnopleurus reevesii | reverse complement strand
CAGCCTCCACACCAAACTTGAAGTCTGTCGGTGTTTTGGGTAGACCTCGCAAGATTCTGATGCATTTCCGGTCGTTTCTGTATCACTTCTGTAAACTGACCAACGGTGTTTGACCTCGGTTTACGGACCGTTTTTCTCTCTCAACACCAACACCAACACCGAACATCGTACTTGAAGTCACCCAATGTGTGTACATGTGCCATGTAGAAATGGGCATTTAGTTAAATGTCAGGGGCTTCTGTACATGTATGGACAAACATTATTACCAGTGTTTCACCAGGTTTCACCTAAGCCTATGGGAGATAGTGGGGGCACTGCTAACTTTACTTATGCCTGTACTGTAGTTTGTGACATTTGGGTGTCTATATTACATTGGGTGACTTCAAGTACGGTGTTGCACGCTGGTGTTGGTGTTGCAGCAAAACCAACACCAGCCTCAACACCAAACTTGAAGTCTGTCGGTGTTTGGGGTACACCTTGCAAGATTCTGACGTATTTCCGGTCGTTTCTGTATCACTTCTGTAACACTTCTGTAAACTGACCAACGGTGTTGGAGCTCGGTTTACGGACCGTTTTGCTCTATCAACACCAACACAAACACCGAACACCGTACTTGAAGTCACCCAATGTGATATCACGCCGTTTTCATGGGCGTGTGATGAAGAAACAAACAGTGCAATGAGACGAAGGGGGTGTTGCTCAAAAGTTGCAATTGATCACAAGTTGCAGTTGATCGGAAATGGCCTATCACAATCATTGTTTCACGCTTGTTTTATTAATTGTGCATAATGTACGCAAATGAAAATGTGTATCACAATTTGCAAAGTTGCAGTTGATTCTGAACACCCCCTACATCTATATGAGCTGATTCTAAATTGAAGTAGTCACATTTATTCATCATCACCTAACCCACAGGGCCATGAAAAATGTGTGGTTTCACAATGTGATTAAGGAACACCGAAATGTCACAAACTAGCCCCCTCTTTACAGAAACACCCTAATTATATACAAAATAAGACCAGTAAACATCATCTCCCAGACTTTCTGCAGAGATCCCAACATCTTCAATGTAAGCAAGCGGTGTGTTTCAATGTCTTTCATTACAAGTGAATGTTGAAGACTAGTGCAATCATGACAAATGTTTCTTTCACATGCATTTTGTTCAGCCATTGCATTCACATTTTAATTTTTGACCACGTGCATGTGCTGAACAGTTGGAATATCTGGAAGCATATAAACATGCGTTAATGTACTTTTGATCTTTCCACTAAAAATGTAGTTACATGAAATGACAATTCAAATCATTTAATTGCAACTGTTCAGTAACATCTCACAGTAGGGCAATTCCACATGGGAATAATCCAGAAATAACTGTGAAAAGTGCCTCTATTTTTGCTCTGAGACAGTATATTGTGTATAATTCGCTTGTAATATGTCAAGTATATATCATAGTTTGGAAAGCTCTCTTTGGAAATAGGTTAGATATTCGTTTTCAATTTTTATGCATGGTTCAATGACGTAAACGGGCAAATTCTCTGATGTAATTCCGTTACCGACATTCTTCATTCCTTGGAGTCATCCATGTGGACAATATAAATATTTCTTCCTTCCCATGTTATGCTAGCACTTACTTTATATTACATTTTAAGAGTTTAATCAGTCACTGAGCTATAATAGACAATTATGTAGCTCAAAATGGCATGTACTTCCGTTACCGCCCATGTGGAATTGCCCAGTATCATTGTTATGTAGGTCACATATTATCATTGGTTTTGTGTACCAGCACATGAAAACAGTTCATTCTGCAAGGACAAGTACATGTACGTGATGTATCAATTTCGAATCTCCATGTAACCACACTGCCATTCTATTGTTATTGTGCAAGTTTTTTCATGTGATAGTTCAATGCATCAGTACAGTCAAACCTTCTTATAATGAGGTCAGCGGGACCAGAGAAATCATCTCTTTATATTGAAACCTTGTTATATCAGGGCTAAAATACAATAAAATACAAAGAGATTGGACCAGGAAAACTACCTTGCTAAAACAACATCTCGTTACACTCAGTGCTCTGTATAACGAGGTTTGACTGTATAATATTCAATGTTTGAATGCAAGTTTGTACATTTGTAAATCCACTGACAACATCCCTGTAGGTACTATACATGAATCTGTGGCTAGGTTCTACAATTCACATTGTGCATTTACATGTATGTAGATTAAATGTCATTTGAAGCAGCACCATTATTACTGAGAGTTTTAGTAATCACAGAAGTTATTTTATATAATGAATAAAATTAAAATTTGTTTGGAATAGAAACACAAAAAAAACCTTATTCCAGGAGTGTTACTTATTTCTGTAGTTTTTGTTGAGTAAAGCTATTGTTTAACATTGTTGACATTTAAAAAAATTCTCAACTGCCAGATGATACAGATTATCTGAAAGACTGATGGTGCATATAATGTAAACTGGGAAAATATCAGGCTTTTAAATCAACATTTAGTGCTTTAAACAAACAAAAATGTAAAACGTCGCCTCCATAGGCTTTGTACTGGAATTAATGCATGGGTCCTATGCTTTAATTCAATGTTCATAGATATCTTGATAGTGCATGTATAACTTTCTTTATTTTTGTATCCGCTGTTGATTTTTCATCTATCTGAATTTATTTAGATAGGACCGACAGCTTGGTTTGAGAATTTTTTAAATTATGCAACCGCAATGTAGCGTCTTTATTAAAGATCATAGATAGCAGCTTGTATTTGTCAGTGCCAAGTTTGTATGTATTTGAAATGGTATTGTAGCAATATTAAACGGCGTCAACGCAACAACAAATATCTAGAGCCGAATCAGAGACATTTCAAAATATTTGAAATATCACTCGCATTTCAATTAACACAGAAATGAGTTTTAAAACATTGAAATTGAGGAGTTAATGGTAATACAGTCCAACCTTGTTATAACGAGGTCATTGGGACCAGAGAAATTACCTCTTTATATTGAAACCTTGGTTATATCAGGGCCAAAATACAATAAAATACAAAGAGATGGGACCAGGAAAATTACCTTTATTAATGAGAGCTCGTTATACATGTACCAGTGAGTGCTCTTCATGAGGTTTGACTGTACAACTATCCAAAGCCATCTAAATTTCACTTTGCACGCCATTGTGATGTCATAAACACGCTCCTTCATCAAGATCGCATCGATAAAAATAATGTGCATTTAGTGGTGCGGTGTAATCAATTGATTTTTCCACGCATTTTACCATAGACTTTTCTGGGCTGGCTTGACAAAAAAAATAATTCACTGGGCAATACTGCTTTGGATTCAAGTCGGGCCATAAGGTTTAAAAAATGCCTTGGTCGGCTGTCTGATGTGGTTAATAATATTGATTAAAAGAAATAAACTAGCTGATATGGAGTGGCATTTGGTTTATGATGTTGCATGACATGATTGGCAACTTTGATGAGTTATTGCTATGGAAATTTTGTAGGTTAGAAAAGACTCTTCAAAAACAATGAGAAAATGGAAAGGAAATGGTTCCAATGATTCAATCTCACTATTTTTGTTCATACATGTCACAGATAATAGCCCTTTGGAGGGTTGGCATCCAGCCAAAGGGTTAATCTGAATCAGAACCACTTGAATCCAAATAATTGGGGTCTGGGTCCAAGGTATCTCCACTTATTTTCTCACAAAGTTTGACTGGGAGCCTCCCTCTGTAGGCAACCTTTTTACGGAGTATGAACCTTGCAGCTAATTCTTGCAGAGGAACTGGTTGTGTAGGCTTCATCATCTCCAACAACTCGTCATAATCTGCAAAGTCATCGTATTCATCGTCTTCCTCAAGCCAAGCGGGGTCGATGGGACACCCGTGTCGAATCAAGACACGGGAAACCGCGAGTACGAACCCCTCATCCCGTTCAACGGGACTAAGATAGAGAAGAGTTTTGAGGAGATTTGAATCGCTGCGAGGATCAAAGCCGCAGTAGTTGAGAAGTCGACAAATAGCAAATTCCATTCGGTTTAATCCCTTCTTCCTATGTGTGCAACAGTCTACTCCCCATGGCATATATCGCAGTCTATCAAAAAACCAATATGTGATAGATGCTTTTTGTTCATCTGGAGCTGGGTCTGCTTTTTGAAAGATTTCTTTCATGCTGTTGTTAATGCTGCAAAGGAACGGGAGACTTTCTTGGAGGTGCTTTGTTTGTGAATGGAAAAACGCAAGGTTGAACGTAAGACGGCCTAAGTTTTTCAGTACTTCACAGAGCTTCTCCCTCGGCTGACTTTCCATCTCTTTGAATCCAGCGTCGTATATCTTCAATAGCCTTGGAATGAAAGGCAGCATTAATGATTTCCCAGATGCAAAAGGCTCTGTAGCCTCCCAAAAGATTTCCGAGACTGATCCCATCAAGTCGATTTTCCGCATCTCCTCCTTGATGAGCACCACCAGCAATTCGTACACCCTTTCATCAAACTTTCCATGATAAACTGCATTGGTGGCAAACACAACCAACATGAGCCAGAAATAATTTTCATCTCTTATTTGCTCAGGGACACATTTGAAACCTAACGTGAAAGTTTTTATCTTGATCGTAAACTCTTCACTCTCAGATAGTGCCTCTTTGTTCATCATATCCACAAAGAAATTATCAAGTTCCGCGGTGACGTGACTGGGGTTACCCTCAATCTCCTCAGAAGGAAGAGACGCAGCGATGTGAAATGACTTGCAAGCATCGCGGACATGTTTAACATAGACAGCTTGCCACACAGCCAGCAGTTCATATGCTTTCACTTTGTCCTCAATTGGCATGGCAAGCTCGCTGCATGATGTCATGAAAGCCACTACATCCGTAAAGCAGTTCAAAGCTGCCACACCAGCTGGACTCAATCCACATTTGTTCATTTGCCATGAAGCACCATGTTTTAGAAGATGTTCCACAACCTCAATAACCTCTTTGCTATTTTCTTTTGGGTACTCTATTTGCTCGTTTTTAACACAAAGAACATCCTTTTTCTCTTGGCAAGCATAATGAAACGCAGAGTTTCCAAACTCACTACAAATCCGGTTAGGGTCAACACCAGTTTCCAATAAAAAATCTACCAGATTTTTCCGTCTCTTTTGGCATGCTATCATCAACGGCGTTTGTCCTGCACCGTTAGATTTTTCAAAGCAATCAGCGTCCTCCGAACATTCCCGATATTGTTTTACATCCTCAACATCAGTGATATCTCCTTGATCGATGAGAGTCACCAGATCTACGCCATCTTTGATCCACTGAGCTACCTTACCCTCGACAGGTGGCAGATCCTTAGTTTCTTTATCACCGTCCTTTGATGCTGAAGCCATCGGAGCTGCAATATGATATCCGATCCAACTTAAGAATCTAGAGAAACAAGAATTAGAAAATAGCACCAGAGTTCATGTTATGGTGTGACAGCATATTAGCATGCAAACAAGTCTTGGTTTGGAGAAGTCCTGGATCAACCCATACGATTTCAAGCTGTTACTGTGAATGCAGTCTTCCTTGCCAAAGCTGAGCCGTTATTCTTGCATGATTTGATTGCTTTTTGAAGAATATTTGAAGCCTACGAATTCAATTCTAATTCATGCCAAAATGCCCAAAAATAAACTGCATTTTGGCACTAATGCACTGTTGCATCCAGCCTACACTGCCGCCCATGTATACACGAAGGGACGTTTTAAGAACGAGGCATCTTTATACTCTCGCCGCCCACGTCATGGTCCATGCATGACTGGATATGAAAATGTATTAGCAACTGCAGGGATTGAATTTAAGAATTTGCAGGGGAGCTACAGATAGCTCTCCTAGATGCCCTCAAGGAGAGTTTTAGGGGAGCTAAATTGGGTCTTCATGTAGTAAAATTGGGGTTACAAGGGGCTCAATAAATCGCTCCCCCAAAAACATTTAAGGGGAGCTTTAGGAGAGCAATCGCTCTCACTCGCCTTAAATTGTATTCCCTGACCTGTAATGTATTTTAATAGATATATTAAAGATTATATTAAAGATCTGACATTCCAAGAATTTAATGTTACGATAAAGGGTATAAATGACCATCATCTTTCGCCAATCATGTAAGCTCGATGATGGCTATATTAGATGTATTTCAAGTAATTTCAACAATACTTGAATTTCCCAGCCGGCCAGTTATTACACTGTGTGTTCAAATTCTAAAACGACCGTTGACCGCTCGTAAACCAATAGCGCAAGAGTATCTCCCAGTGCATATTGCGCATGGTGTGACAGAGTATTGAAATGCACACTGTACGTGCTCGTACAAGGATGTGTGTGTGTGTGTGGTAATGCGCTTGGAGTATTGCGATATAGATTTTGATTTTAATTAAATATTCTGGACTAAATTCGACCGAAATACTTCATTGAGGTTGTTCTTTTCACATATTTCAGGTACACAACAAGTTGAAGGCACAACTGGAATGTGTGCAAATGTAGTTTTCTACCTTAAGCTACAAATTATTATCTAAAAATGTAATAATATATACAAATTATCATGACCCCTTCATATACATGTAGTATCCCTATGAGAATCCTGGTAAAGCGTAGCTGCTACGTACACACAAAGAAGAACTGTGTTGTGAAGACAGCATAGCTTATATCCATTGGGTGACTTCAAGTACGGTTTTCAGTGTTAGTGTTGGTGTTGGTGTTGAGAGAGCAAAACTGCCCGTAAACCGAGCTCCAACATTGTTGGTCAGTTTACAGAAGCGATATGGTCACTGTATCGATTGCCCAGCACCCATCACAACACCGGAGTAACGCCATACGCGCTCTCAGAAAGCCAAATAGCTTGACGATAAAATAATTTTCGGTCCGAAATTCTCAGATTAATCTATTTTAAATCATAGAAAATTGTGTAATCGTTTTCAAAATCAAAACGGAAAAATTTTGCTTTCCAACATACATGTTAAGTACATGGTTTTAGTTTTTACATTCAAGTTTCACTGTAAAGTTAAATTAACCATCGACTTGCGTGTCACGAGAAGTCGTGGCAAAACTGCTGGACATGCTGTGAGTCAAAAACAAATGAGTGATTTCAACACCAACAGCGACCTTGAAGTCGCAATTTTCACAATCCCCAGGGGTTGGTGTTGAGGAATGGGGAAATTGCACGTAAATCGTCAACTCCGACCATGATTCTCGGTTCAGCAGACAACATTATACACCAGCAATCGACACAGACCGGAGATATGTCAGAATCTTGCGAGGTCAACCCCCAACACCGACAAACTTCAAGTTTGGTGTTGAGGCGGGTGTCGGTGTTGCTGCAACACCAACACCAGCGTTCAACACCGTACTTGAAGTCACTTAATCCTCAATGACAATGTGCACAGGCACTTTTTTAATTTCTAGTTTAAATCTTTTCTAAAAGCTTTTGGAAAAAAATGTATCGTTAACTTGTGGGGTCCCCTNGTGTCAAATTCATATATGCTATGGTCTTTAAGGGCTGCTACTGGGTGGGACACAGTCTTTGGGTAATATCATTATTTTACAATATTTGCCTGGTTTGAATAAGGGATGGATTTAGGGTTTTGGGATGTCACAAAAATAGACCCAACCCCATGGACAGACCCAGATAGCTCTAATAGATGCTTTAGTTTTAGGGGAGCTAAATTGGGTCTTCATGTAGTAAAATTGGGGTTACAAGGGGCTCAATAAATCACTCCCCAAAATCATATAATAAAGCGAGTTTTAGGAGAGCAATCGCTCTTACTCCCCTTAAAATGTATTCCCTGGACTTGCTTTTTGTCACGAGAAGTCGTGGCAAAACTGCTACTGTTCTGTGAGTCAAAAACAAATGAGTGATTTCAACACCAACAGTAAACTTGAAGTCGCAATTTTCCCAATCCCCAGGGGTTGGTGTTGAGGAATGGGGAAATTGCACGTACTAAATCGTCAATACCGAACGTGATCCTTGGTTCAGCAGACAACATTCAACACCAGCAATCAACACAGATCGGAGATATGTCAGAATCTTGCAAGGTCAACCCCAACACCGACAAACTTCAAGTTTGGTGTTGAGGTGGGTGTCGATGTTGCTGCAACACCGACACCAGCATTCAACACCATACTTGACATGCTTGAAGTCACTTAAAGTCAGTCCGTCATGATCGACAGGACTTCCAGGTGCGAGCACGCACGGACAGCGTGTTGTGTATTGGCAACAATGATATTCGAACATTCCCTTGCTTACGCACCATGCCAAGCTCAGACACTCGGGGAAACTTCGTACAAATTTCCAATCCATGATTCCTTCCCTCTTTAGCTTCGATTTTCCTAAAAATGTACGATAAGCATTCGTATGCGATTGCCGAAATGCAAACTAGCGAAATATAACTTGCTCGCTCGCTATTTGAGGTTGTTGTAAAACAGCCCAGCTGATACTTTTCCCTGTTTACATGGTTGGCATGGCAGGCCCTGGAATGCACCAGTTACAATAGGCCTTGCCATGCCATGGTAACAATAGGCCTTGCTATGCTGGGCTGAGGCAATATCAGGGCTCAATAGCCCCATTGTATGGGAAACCCTTTGTGCTGGGGCACAAACCAGAACCCCAGTTTCAGGTCTACAGCATAACTCTGTGGGACATCAGACATGGATTGAGACACCGCCTGGACTGGACATATGGAAATACCTGTAATGGAACCTCTGGGCATGGTGTTTGTCTCGCTTAGCGGTTAAGGAGCTTACCTGGCTTTTAGGTGAGTATAAATTGTATTCTGCAGTGCAGAAGTGATACCATATTAATATTGGTAATAATATTGATATTTCCTCTCATGTTGAGAGAACTAACCCATTTTTCCTATCCCTTCTGGCCTTGTCTTCTCTGTCATCACTGCTTTCTTCTTGTCATCCGTGCGCTTTACGCAACCTATGTTAATTGAGCGCTAGGCATCTAATCCTAGCGCTAACTTTATCCTCCTATAGTGTGAACGCTATAAGCGACGCTACGAGTATAGCGTTTTTACTATAAGGTTAAAAATGCTGTGATTTTTCTGTTCGCCAATCTTCGTAATCAAAATGGCAGCGGCCAGTTAGCCACGCCCTGATCGTCATGTCGCCCCGCCTTTAATCATCAATGACAGTGGATGACTTCATACTCCGTGTTGGACGCTGGTGTTGGTGTTGAAATCATGCATTCGTTTTCCACTAAAAAAACAGTAGCAATTTTGCACCAAAAACTCGTGGCAAGTCGGTGGTTAAATTAACTTTCCAGTAAAACTTGCATATATGAAAAATAAAACCACATACTTAATTTTGGAAGGCAATATTTTTTCTTCTGGATTTCGAAAAAGATTACACGATTTGTATGAACTAGAATCGAATAATTTGAGAATTTCGGACTGGAAACTGCTTCATCGTCGAGCTTTTCACGAGGCTTTGTGCAAGCGCGAGTGACGTCACTCGGTATCGTGGCTGGTGTTGGGGGATCGATACAGCGATCGTATCGCTTCTGTAAACTGACCAACGGTGTTGGAGCTCGGTTCACGGGCCGATCTGCTCTCTCAACACCAACACCAACACCGCACTNGAGAGAGCAAAACTGCCCGTAAACCGAGCTCCAACATTGTTGGTCAGTTTACAGAAGCGATATGGTCACTGTATCGATTGCCCAGCACCCATCACAACACCGGAGTAACGCCATACGCGCTCTCAGAAAGCCAAATAGCTTGACGATAAAATAATTTTCGGTCCGAAATTCTCAGATTAATCTATTTTAAATCATAGAAAATTGTGTAATCGTTTTCAAAATCAAAACGGAAAAATTTTGCTTTCCAACATACATGTTAAGTACATGGTTTTAGTTTTTACATTCAAGTTTCACTGTAAAGTTAAATTAACCATCGACTTGCGTGTCACGAGAAGTCGTGGCAAAACTGCTGGACATGCTGTGAGTCAAAAACAAATGAGTGATTTCAACACCAACAGCGACCTTGAAGTCGCAATTTTCACAATCCCCAGGGGTTGGTGTTGAGGAATGGGGAAATTGCACGTAAATCGTCAACTCCGACCATGATTCTCGGTTCAGCAGACAACATTATACACCAGCAATCGACACAGACCGGAGATATGTCAGAATCTTGCGAGGTCAACCCCCAACACCGACAAACTTCAAGTTTGGTGTTGAGGCGGGTGTCGGTGTTGCTGCAACACCAACACCAGCGTTCAACACCGTACTTGAAGTCACTTAATCCTCAATGACAATGTGCACAGGCACTTTTTTAATTTCTAGTTTAAATCTTTTCTAAAAGCTTTTGGAAAAAAATGTATCGTTAACTTGTGGGGTCCCCTAGAGACTCAAATGGGTCCAATTTTATGGCTATTATGAGGGCACTAATGCACTTTGGTATCCCAAACCTTAACCCTAATTCTATGCGACGCCAAGATTTCCTGACCATAGACATTCTTCTTTGTGACGTCGCTTTCTGAGTTTCTCATCTGAGCTTGGCAGCCCGCCAGTACAGTCTTTCCACCGATCGCCTCCCCATGCGAGCCGGGAGCCCGTGGCGCGGGGAGGGCGATGGAGATCGAGACGATCGGCCTATATCGGCAGGAATCAGGAATATTGGATCGGTGGCAAAGGTCTCTGTTAATTAATATAAGGTTAGAAATTATTTGGTTGATACGTACCGTTACAAACGTGTTTTTGGCATCAGCCCTCAGGTGCTAAGTCTAGAACATCTATTCATTCCTCTCACAATCCTCGAAATAATGTGCTGGGGTCATTGACAATGGCTGCAGTCTTTAGTGCAGATATTTATAATCATGCCACCAGCAATTTGCGCATGCGCAATGTAGCTGAATTGTTTTGGTTCAGGGTGGGCGTGGCAGGGGCGTGGCAGGGGTGCGACATGGGCGAGGCAGTGCGCTACAGCTGTTGTTACTCTCTTTTGCGATTCAATGAGATTTACATCACTATTTTAAAGTGTTGCGATATACATGTATTATAAGTGTAAAGGGTGATCTTAATTCAGTTTTCGATCATCATTTGCACCAAAAAGCAAACATGTACTGTAACGTTAGAGCTGGGTATTTGTAATTATACTGGGAGTTCTTGGACTGAAAGATAGGTTAAGTAATTCGAGCGCCATGAGCGCCCAAAAGGCGGAACCGGTGCTATACAAGAGGCCATCATCATCAAATAAAGGAGATAAATCTCTTTATGATACAGGTGTTTGCCATAGACTTACATTAATAACATCATATGTTACAGGACCTAGGTTCCAAAATTGACAATTTCCTTTTGATTTTCCACTGAAAGTAATGACAAAAAAATCCTCAACAGGTATGCGCGAATCCATGATTTAACAACCTTGGGGACAATAGCGACGGTCAATTGTTTCAATATACAGTCAAACCTGTCTATAGAGGCCAATATCTACAGTGACCACCTGTCTATAGTGGCCACTTAAATTGATTCCCTCCAGGTGAAAATGCATGTTATAAACCTGTCTATAGAGGCCACCTGTCTACAGTGGCCACTTTTTCTGTTTCCCTTGGGGTGGCCTCTGTACTACAGGTTTGACTGTATGATGAAAAAGTCTTCTTTGACTTTTATTTGAAAGACTGTTGTGTGTCAAGTCGAGAATTCTGAAACACTATATATTTGTTGCATTCCAATATGTTTCAAGATTCTTGACACTGCATGCACAAACGTACTTTTAATTCAAGAACAACTTTTGACAAAACTCCAACATTTTTTAATTGCACGATTATCTAAAAGGTTAGCCCAATATGGAAGCCCTATTTTGATGTAGCATCTTAAATCTAAACATGACATGCCTTCACTTCGAAACATGTTTGATGGTCGAAATAAAAACAAAACAAATCACCATTATCCTTATCACCATCACTATTACCCTCATCACCACCATCATTATCATCATCATCATCATATCAAGAATCATCATCATCATCATATTAAGAATCATCATCATCACTACCACCACCACCACCACCACCACTAGAAATCGTCATGACCATCATAACTCATTATTTCTATCTTGCCCAACATCGTCCTTTTAAACCCTTGGCCCATATTCTGATGTCAGATTTAACTTAAGCTAGAGTTTAAATCTGTGGTTTAAGTACTATGGGAAGCCAAAAGAGGCTTGAATCTGTAATAGTCGGTGTTTAGTTTACCAGCACATTTGGCACTCATATTATTTAAAACTGTCTCGGGATAAAAACTTCAATAGTTTTCTACAATATTAAAGCACGGGAAAAGAGAGCAATTAACATAAGAAATATACAGTGTAAATAAAGTTTTGTCACTTTGGGCTTCCCATACTTAAACCACAGATTTAAACTCTAGTTGAAGTTAAACCTGACATCAGAATACGGGCCTAATTAAAGCCGAACAAAATTTAATGAACATTCCATTAGAAACCTGAAAGCACGACAAATATCGGAGGTGTTTTGTGATTGTTCTTGTAATTGGAAACCCAATAAAACATATAGTTAAATATATATATATATATATATATATATATATATATTTCGGACGTTTTAATAAAAACAAGATTGGCATTAATGCACACCTTCAAGGCTTC
>BQKZ01014439.1:0-7500 GCA_036244855.1 Temnopleurus reevesii | reverse complement strand
CCACTTAACACTTGAAAATCGAAAATTTCGTGTTTTTAGATTTAATTTTATTAACTTAAAACAAGAACTCATGCATTGCGTTTAAAAGCAATTTTCGGATATAATCAATTTTTTACATAAAAGTGGTAATAACCCCAAATCATCAACGGACCACGTATGAAATGGGAACCTTTAACCGCAAAATGGCAAAATATTATGGTATTATGAGGTATAATAATACAACATATGAAAAATTCAGGAGTAACCTAAAACATATCTTTAAAACCAACTAATCTAGTGATAATCCCAGTTCCTCTGACCATGCTGACTTCTTTCCCTTTTTCTATGTTCTTCTATGCGCAGATGGACTTTCGCATGATTGTGTTTTGCGCTATATAAAAATATGTCATTATTATTATTATTATTATTATTATTATTATCATTATTATGGATCACTGTTGTAAATCATATACACATTTTTCATGATCACGAACTTATTTTATTCAACATAAATTATAATGCATTTTAGGGTGAACACATCATAAGAACTGAAGACGTGCTGAACACGATTGAGATAGAAGGGGATAGTATAGCAGTTATCTTGATTGGAGGATTGCAGTATTACACTGGTCAGCTTTTCAATATGCCCCTCATCACAAAGGCTGGACATGCGAAAGTGAGTGGTCAGCAAACCTTTCCAGCATCAAACAAGTTTTTAATGAGCTGATGATATCACTCACTCATTTAATTTATGATTGTGGTGTGTATGTGTGTGTGTGTGTGTGTGTGTGTGTGTGTATGTGTGTGGGTATGTACATGTTCGCTTGCGCCTTTGCACGCTTGTGTGTGTGTGTGTGTGTGTGTGTGTGTGTATGTGTGTAGAGGGGGCAACGTCATGAGCCCGCCGCCAAGGATCTGCATGAACAAACAAAAATAAAACGTAACTCGTTCAAATGTAGCGCCTTTTTACCTAAATATTTCTTTTTAACAAAGTAAGGAAAAAAAAATTAAAGCGTGGTACAGTCTCATAACTTTTCATTTATGAGAGCATTGTTCATTTGGCAGGGGGTTAGTTATCCCATTATTCAAAATAAAATGTTAGCGCGGCAGCTTTACGTCAGGATATGTTCTTTTTATAGTAAACTGCTTTTGACGGACAATGACTTGATTATGATTGAAAGAGGTTGTCATTTAATTAGTGGGAATGAAATTCTAAGTAATTTTATTTGAGCAAATATGGATAGCTGGAACTGCAGTGTTCAAATAGGATGTATCGTAGCACATCACCCCCAATCCCCGCAAAAATTGAAATGAATGAGAGGTAATTTAAACATTTCCTCACCGTAGACTTCTTCTCGTTGTTTTCACAGGGATGTTATGTTGGTTTTGATCTCGCCCATGCAGTGGGCAATGTTGAGCTTCATCTACACGACTGGGAGGTAGACTTCGCAGTTTGGTGCACTTACAAGGTACAACAATAATTTAGAACATGGTGTGATGAGTTTTTGTTATCTATTTTTCTTTTTATTTTTTTTATTCATCTGCATGTATCTATTTATACAGCATTTCGAGAATCGTATTTCTTTCAGACAGAGCGTCACAACTTTAATGACATTATGACGTATTCATATACGTCTTTATATATCTGACAATGGTTTCGTTATCCTTGTAACATATTATCAAAATTCGAGCGATTAAATATGATCTATTTCGATTGACATGGAGGAAACATCTGGATAAAGAATACATTTTTCAATCCATGAATTAGATAAGAATTCATAAATCAGGTTATTTTCATGATTTTTCTTTTTCATGATGTTTAATCCATTAAGATCAGTTTGTAATCCAACTGGAGCTGTTGAGTAACAATAAAACTTAATTGAAGTTCAGTTTTGAAATCTTAATTCACATTTTGAATTCTAATATGGAAAATAATTTGTATATGCAGCATGTAGTATTAAGCATGAATTAATTCGGTAGTTATCTCTATAATTCCCTACCCTTAGTTTCATATAAATACTCCAGATTGGAAAATTGGAAATTTATTCATTCGAACCTCATCGACATATACAGTGAACGTTGTGTTCTTATTACATTTTTTTCATACACAAAATAAAAAAAAAAGGCTAATGGTTTTATTACAATTGATGAAACAACACTATATGTGTTAAATTGTTGTCTTTCTATTTTTAGTATCTCAACGCTGGTTCTGGTAGCCCTGGTGGTGCATTTCTTCACTCCAGGTTGGCACACTTCATAAAACCTAGGTAAAGAGAGTAACTGACAATTTGGACATGTTACAGATGGCTAATTCGTTCTGCATAAGTTATAGGAACGTAACGTAACCGTTGAGACATATTTTTAAAACGCTACGTTCCTAATACTCCGAAATGCATCATTTCTTGACATCTGAGTCAAGTCAAGCACTTATCGATGTTGATTAAACGTTCGAAATGATTTACGAACTTTATACAAACGTTCAATTTGTCATGAACAAGTATTACGTGTAAAAATGTTCATTGCATACCGCAGTTTTCGAGATTCTTTGTTTCTCATACGTTTCTCATAAGTTTGGCGGCACCATTAGTAAACTGAGAGAGCATCAATGGGGGGCGGGGGGGGGGGTGCATATCGTGATTTCAAAATGGTATCCAGTGGCGTGTCGAGGGTTGGGCAACAGGTTATGAATTAATACAAAATGGCTTATTATATTCTTGTTTAATCCTTGGTTCTTTTCTTTCAGGCTTTTTGGATGGTGGGGCAATGAATCACAGACCAGATTAAAAATGAACAATGGTACGTTGCAAATGTTTCTCTTTTCTTATACATGAGCGTCATATTACGAACTAAAAAGTTTCAAGAAACTGATGACAAAAATTATAAAAAATTATTCCATTTATGAGCATTCATACCGTTTCCCATGTAAATGTTGCACAGACCGTTTCCCAACTGTCATTGATTATACACTCTACAACCATAATCCTTTGATTCTTAAACATGTTAACATGCGTATTTTAGATAAAGACGAGCTCCGCATAAAGGCAATATTTAACAATTCCAAATCATCGTAAAAATCGGTTTAAATGCATGCGACCCTTTTGATATGTTGAAAATAAGAATATATGAAAGTATAATAGAATAAAATAGAAAAATTAACATCCAAAAAAAATAAACAAAATCGACGTTTAGGAAAAACGTGGCTTTGTACCAGGGAAACGCTTACTGTCTATCCGCCGAAGTTTCGGCAGAGGTTTCTTAGCGCACCGCACGTTGTTGTATTTTCATTTATTTATTCATTTATTAGATATATATTTTTACAGGTACAAAAGATCAGCAATCCGCTGTTTTACATCAATGTCCTGATAGTACAATAACATGACACAGATAGTATGAACAATATTAACATAGATACTTAAAGCCCCGGTCACATAGGACCCCGGAAGCAACACGATTCACTCCGACTCTTTGTTAATTCACAGTTAAGTGCCTCAGAACAACGAGTCGGGGTGAATCGTGTTGCTTCCGGGGTCCTATGTGACCGGGGCTTAAACGACTGCCGGTCGCTGATGAATTATCGATGTTGATTCGCTTGTATCCTGAGATATACTGGAGCATTACACTTATAGACCTTAGAGGTGTTTCAACAAGATACGAAAGACTTTAAGAACGACTTTAAGTTCGACTGGTATCCCTTCTTGCGCGTAATGGTTCACACTATTACGCGCATTTAGTGCAAGAACTGATACCAGTCTAACGTAAAGTCGTGCGTAAAGTCTTTCTTATCTTGGTGAAACACCTCTCTTATTATGTGATTCCTGTTTTAGCCCAAAGACATGGAATAATGATCATTTCCACCGGCAGAATCAGACAAATCTTATCTAGATTCTCGACAATGTTAGACATTGCCTTTAAGTATTTTGAGAGAGAAGATATTACCTGATAGTTGTCACCGCACTTTTTTGTCCTATCAATTTAGAGATGGATTTATCTCCAGGGATCGCTGGGTATCGCATCAGCAACCCTGCAGCCTTCTCCACAATTCCTCTGATAGCAAGTCTAGATGTAAGTATACATGTATCAAATAAGGGCCGACTCACACCTTTGCGATTTTATCCTGCGTCGGTCCAGCGTATTTGGAAAATAAAAACGCTCCCTTGACGCACAAATACGCAGCGGACTGACGCTCGTCGTACGCTCGTTGAGCGCAAGCCAAACGTCAGTCCACCGTCTGGTCCGAGTACGATGTGCGTTTAGGGAGTGTTTTTAATTTCCAAAAACGGTTGGCCTTGAGGTGGATTCTAACCTATTCTTAATATGAATTCGAATTTCGACGAATTATTAGGCAAGACCAGCAAAGAACGGTATTTAACTTATTGATTGACCAAGCTCTCGATACCAAAACTAATGACAATGATGCTATAAAGGGCATCTAATACGTTAACACGATATGTGTACATTATATTTTGTGTAAACTGTGTGTGTGTGTGTGTGTGTAGCTGGTGTTGAGCATGGGTATATCAGGTCCGACGGGAGGATGTGTCTTCGTGTATTTCTGCATTTGGGATGGGACGGAAGAGATGTTTGGTTTGGCGACCCCCCCCCCCCCCCTCCTGTACCGAGAGCAGCTCCCTCACAACCTTTTGATGTGATGTCAGGTTCTCGTTTTCTCGTTTTTTTTTTTACTTGTCACTACCGTTCGAATAACGGTCACTAGAACGGCCAGGGGCAACACATCCATCGAGCCTAAACCCACATTAAAAAACACACCCTCACACAAACATCCATAAGTATATAAACACACTCAAATCATTACAGACACACGCACAAAAACTAACACTCAGACACACTAACGCAATAAATTACAGGCACACATCCACACGAAACACACATACATACAGACACCGTTACACACGTTTTCATCTACACACTCTCCATATTAATCTGAAACACGCACACACACGCACACATACACATCACACACAGACATAACTTTGGGCGAAGACTTGCGATCACAAATTGTTTTGATTTCAATTTCATTCTTCTTTGAAGTTACCAAAAGTATCATTGATTTAGTCATTAATTCAACAATGGAAGAACAGTGATATTTTGTAAATACCGCTGAAATGGGCTATCCGTCGTTTTGTGTATACATTTATCTATATATGTTTTGTATATTATGTTCTGAATTTACGGAAATAAAAACAAACAAACAAACAAACATTCTGTTGATGATCAGGTATTCCGTATGACAAGCATGGCTGAGCTCCGAGCCAAGTCTGTAATTCTGACGGGGTACCTAGAATCTCTCCTGGTCCATCACTTCGGGAAGGAAAGCATCCATCGGAAGACCAGTGAGTTCATCACCATCATCACACCTTCCAACCCGGAGGAGAGAGGTGCTCAGCTGTCCCTCTTCTTCTCAACAAACACCAAACGAGTTTTTCAAGAACTGACAAAGAGGGGTATCGTTGTAAGTGATGATTCATATTGTAGGGCTACCTTTTTACATATTTAGCTTTATATATACACTAATTTCTTGCATGCACATGACACATATTTAGGGGGTGGTGTTCAAATGTTGCAATTGATCGCAAGTTGCAGTTGATCGGAACGTGCCAATCAAAATCATTGTTTCACGCACGTCTTGTTAAATGCGCATACCGAGCGCGAATGAAAATGCGTGTTACAATTTGCAAAGTTGCAGTTGATTTGCAGTTGATTTTGAACAACACCCCCCTAGAGTCAATAATTCAACGATAACTAATATTTTGACAAGAAATGAGTCATCAGCCCCTTCCGCATTTTCGTTTGATACACAACGGGGTAAAATCTCATAAATGCTTAACAACACATTTCCTGTATGGTGTTTTTCACGATATCATATCCTAATATCGGTATCATAATGTCATATTATGATCAGAAGCTGCTCCAAAATTCTGGAACTGTCAACTCACAGTTTCTGCCACGTTTGTGTTTGCAACTGACATAATCTGTGATGGCATCATGCAGGACTTCTAATTTACTTTGTCTAAAAAATGTCACATTTTTTCTCTTTTTCAAGATGAGTAGATTCGTTTGAATATGAAATAGCCTAATAAAATTCTGCAAGCATCACAGAGTGAAAAATAATGATTCCCCTTTTTAAAAGATGATATTGATCTACTCGTTATTTAGAATGATAATAATACATTTATTTGGAAAATGAATGAAGAGTTCTTCATAATTTCAACTTAGACAATAGTGAAGTTGCCAACTAGAGGATAGATATTAGGTGGCAATGAACATTTTTGAACTTCTTAACAGATTAGTCCTATTTTGCTCATTTTTTGCAGTTGATATATTTCAGTCCTCTCCATTTAGAAACAGCACCACAATATTTGAGTTTCCTTTGAACTTTCTTTATCTGTTTGTTTCCAGTGTGACGAGAGAGAGCCTAATGTGATCCGTATAGCTCCAGCCGCGATCAACTGCAGTTTCGTGGATGTATGGAAGTTTGTTGATGCTCTACAAATCATTATGGATATTGCAGAGAATAACATAGATATTGAGATTGAGTAGTTACGTGGTATTCCATAGACCGGTTGGTAAAAATAAGACCACAATACTTGGAATCCAGTTTGCATACATTACTTGTTGCTATGTCGGGCAAGCCTCGGGCAAGCTTTCGAGTTTTCAAGAACAACCTTTGTGTTAGAGGTATGCATACAATTTGCATCTATTAGTAAACCCGCCTATTGATTCATAATAAACAATATTAGAATTAAAGACAATATGCCGTGCAAGAGGCCGAATAATTTGATTAATTTATCATGATACCTTAATTGGAGACAATATGCCGTGAGATGTGTTCAATTACATTCAATTTTTATCAAAAATATATCATTGCAGCCAGGAGGCTGAATTGTGACATATCATACAATCAAAAAGACATTTACAATACAGAACAGCGGTGATTAAAATAATTGTAAATGTCTTTTTATTGTATTTGTCACAATTTAGCCTCCTGGCTGCAATTCTATAAATATTTTTTCATAAACATTGGATTGAATTGAACACATATCACGAGATGTGCTGTTATTAGGGGCCAGCCTTCTAAACAAGCCTCGCTTCTTTGCTGGCCTCTATTTTTTTAATTTCTTTTGTCATATTACCAATATTATTTATGAATGCATATATTTGAATCATCAAAAGAACTGAAAAATAAAATGATTTCATTTTATTTTATTTGTAGGATATTTGGAGATTTGTTGCCAGTACTCTACAGACAATTATGAGCATACAGAGAACGATTTCGCATTAGACCATTGATTTAAAAAAGCGTTTGATTCTGTGTATCACAATTATATGTATACGATACTTCACAGTTTCGGTTTTGGCCCATCCTTCATTCAGTGGGTTAAGGTACTTTATACAAATGTAAGTAGTTGTGTCATGAACGGAGGTGTCTCCACCAAGTACTTTAGAGGAGTGCGCCAGGGAGACCCACTCTCACCATACCTTTTTATTTTATGTATAGAAATT
>BQKZ01014434.1:0-10617 GCA_036244855.1 Temnopleurus reevesii | reverse complement strand
TATATGTACAAAGTGAATGAGGAGTTGTCCGACATGACGTCACACAATCCATCGAATTTGCCGATCGCACGGATCCCCATCAGCGATAGGGATCGTCATATCTCAGTGACTTTGAAAATTCATAACTTTTGAATGGATTGTCCGATTTTGCAAAAATTTTCACTGTTTGTTCATCTGATTTTTCTTCATTCAATGAGAGCACGATAAATCCAAAGGCTGGTTCCCCTTTAAGTCATTTGGCAAGTATATTGTTTTAGACACTATCTTTATAAAACATAAAAGAGAACTTAAATTGAAAATATTCCAAAGGAATTAATCAAATATTGAAGTCAATTGAAGTCTATATCAAGTTAGGGGTTTATCAATCGTTATTCATGATAATTTTTTTAATTCTTTCTCTTAACAGGAATGTCTTAGTTACATGTGTCAGTTATATTTATCTCATGCTTTTATGAATTACAAATTCCTGGATATTAGTACATATTTTACATTCTATATACATGTATATTTTGTATAAAAAAAGACGTTTAGAAAAATACCGTGAAGGAATATACGTATTTATACTATCTATATATAAACTCTTTCAATGTCTCCCAAACAGGCAAATATTTTATTAACATAAATGTGCATTATCTATGTTTAACGATCTTTATGTGCATGAAGACAAAACTGATCAACAAATCATAAGCGACTAATTTCAGAGTATAGTCGGAATAAATTTGTAAATCTCTTTAGATTTTTCAAACAATATTACAGTCATGATTTGAAGCACTTAAAAACGAGTGAGAGTTTAGTTATATGCTATTAGAAAGTGCAAAATGTGTCTTTACACGGAACTTTGATAAAGCAAATTTGTTGGCAAGGAAATAAATACTATACGATTATGATATGAGTTTTGAAAATATCTGAAATAAAATGTTGATGAAATATTGTAGACATTGATGTTGAGAAATATCATTGAATAGATTAGCTCGTCAGATTCACAAGTGTTTATTGCACATGACATCAATTTATATGCTAGACATCTAAGGCACCAAGGGTTACCTTTCTCACTGAAAATAATCAGGTATAAGACATACAACTGGTGGTAAATCATAGGAACATTGTATAACCATTTAGGCACTTACACACACTTGGGGATAAAGACACTGATAACACATTAAATCGAAACACAAAACTATGATTTTGCATTCTCCGGAGTGCCCAGATGATTTGAACCCGCGCCTTTGGGCATGTTGAGAACGGTTGATAACTTGGTTCCAATACCAGCAACTTATCCAATCGTTTCACGGTCCTGTGCATAAACGATAGCGACTTGAAAAGACTTTTAGCAAGTGCTCCATAACAGAACACAGTGTCAGCTTGAAGCTCTCCAAAAGGTGCAATATGATATATTTTTATATTGCACCTTTCAGAGTTTTTTTTTACGCAGATTGCACCTTTTCGCGAAGGATTGCACCATTTTTGCACCGTTCTTTCTTAGTATATAGCATGATGTGGTAGGGGTCTTTCTTAGGATTAAGGCCCGGGCACACCAAACACGGCACGGCATCACGACACGGTTTTTACGCGATGTCTCCCCTGTGATTGGCCAATTGTGGAACATCCTTGTGGCGCGTTCAAATCAGCTGCAACATGCGATCATGTGTCCCTTTTGAACAACACCCCTAGACTTTAAAGGTGTAGTCAAAAGGCACAAAGTGGATTCATCTCATATATAGATTCGAAACGTAAGCCATCGTCTCTGCTTTAAAAAAAAAGTGTCAATAAAAAACTCACCCTGTTTCTCCCCTTTCTTCCTCTCTCTTATTACTAATCATACCTGAGGAAATATTTTGTCCGAGCCATCACTTGATCCTTTTATTGTCTATTGTACTATCATAATTCAGCAATATAGCACTTCTGGTTTTGTTAAAAACTATTAGTATGAAAGCTATTATTTTCACGTATAATATAGTATTCCTTTTCATAGCATTTTCACAAAAATGCGAGACGCTATAAGCCTGAACATGTCATAAGCTGGCTTGAATCAGGTTACAAGTTAGCGCGAATATTCATTGGTTGATCGAGCAATACAATGTAAGCTTCGATCATGCTTTTGACACATTACTTGCAACACCTCCTTTCGATTGTAGAGTAATTGCAGTCTTCCTTTTTGCAGGCGATAAATAGTTATTATTGTCTCTCCGACCAGCCGATCTCAAATTTTTTCTTTTCATGTCAGCTTCTAGCGAAGGCGAGACACATAACGAAACAGGCGACCGTGAACTCTGCCGAGGCGTGGCAGAGTTTGCTTCCCGCTCTTCTGTCACCGTGCCCCTTGGGTCCATGACAGGATTCACATACCCGCCCTCATCGGCGGTCTCCTTCACGATATCGTCAGTCGGTGATGATCGATCGTAGCTGATGTAAGGCGAGCGCGCGCGGTCGTCTGTTATTGCTGCTTGGTTATTGTCTAAACGCGACTGCGCGCGTAGTCCATTCACCGGTGTAATGGATCGGCTGAAGCGCGCGTTTTCCTGACCGGCGTCCGTCCAGCTCCCACAGCTGATTCGGCGAGAATCGGCCTCGCTCGGCAGTTCGGCATCGGCGTTTTCGACCCCGGGATTTCCGAGTGCGGATTCTCGTTTCTCGGCTATGGTCGTAGGAAGGAGCGAGTCGTCACATTCGTTTGCGTGCTCCTCGATGAGACTGTCTTCGGGAATGAAGGCATCAGACATCCGATGGGACGGGGATAGGAGACTGTCCTGACTAATCATCGTATCCGTTGAGCTGCAGGTGAAAGTTGATAAAGAGGGAAAGGGCGAAAGAGTGTGAAAGAAAGGGTATGAGGTGAGAACAGTTTAGCGCTGGCTTAGGAGATTCGCGAAACTTCATGATACAAAAGAAACAGCCAAATTAGACCATGCTTCTGGCGAGCGTCGTACTCCAATATATAATAAAAGATTCCTCATTCAATAATATTCGAATTATTTTCACGTTCAAAGTATTCGGCACAAAGTCTAGTATAGGCCAACTCAGAAATTGAAATGGTTTGAATAATTTTTAAAGATTTATAGGAGGCGCCGTAGTGTAGTGGTTCTGACTCTCGCCTTTCAACCAGAGGGTCGTAGGTTCGAATCCCACCTATGGCGTCAATTTCCTTCAGCAAGAAATTCATCCACATTGTGCTGCACTCAACCCAAGTGAGGTGAATGGGTACCTGGTAGGAATATTTTCCTTGAAATGCCAAGTGCGCTAATAAAATGGCTGCCGGGCTAAAGCCAGGGTAATAATGCTGCAATTGTAGAGCGCTTAGAGAATTCTAATGAAGAGTTGATAAACGCTATATAAAAGCCGTGTATTATTATTATTATAACAATACATTTGGAAGGAATTAGCTTCTTCATTCACCTCAAATCAGAAACTGCGTAAATACAGTACCGTGATACTGTGCCGAGTGTGGTGTAACCGGACCTTCAAGTTCATCGTCCCAAAGAACCGTCTAGGGCACAAACATCTTAACAAACAAAATACTTACATTTTCTTACTAATTGATGCATCAATTGACACCCTTGGTTGTACCGTGCTGTCTGTTCCTAATAACCAGTATGTAGTCATCTGACCTTTGCCCTGTGAAAGCAATTTAAAGGCAATATTGAACAATGTCAAATTATATCAAAATACGTTTAAATGTGTGTGGTCCTCTTGATATCTTTGTAAGTAACAATTTCACTATCCCAAAAGAGTAAAAATGGTTCAGCGCTCGAAAAGCACTTGGTCCTGGCCAGCAAAACAACCCCGATCGACTCGTCGAATGTCCCTATAGAGGTCGATCTGTGCATGGTGCAATGCGACAGTGGTATTATTCGATTCAAATAATTGATATTGTGGGTTGGTTGGTGTGCTGTTTTGCATATTTCACCCAATTTTGCCTTCTTTTTCTTCCTTCTTTCTTCTATCTCCACACCCATACCTTGATATTTATAAGACCTCATTTCTCTATGACGTAACCACCAAGTTCCTTGAGGACTGCAGCTGTGTTTTGGCTGAATATTTTTTTACATTTGTTTGCATCTGATGTGACCATTGTTTGATATTTGTTTGCAACTGATATGGCTATTGTTTGATATTTTTTTGCAACTGATGCGACTATTCTTTGATATTTGTTCGCCTATCTATTCTTTCTTCTATCTCCATACTCATACCTTGATATTTATAAGACCTCGTTTCTCCATGACGTAGCCTCCTAGTTCCTTGAGGACTGCTGCTGTATCGGTGCTGATGTGAATCTTCTGTGGCAGACTGTTTGATTCCATCCTAGAGGCAGTGTTCACAGTATCACCAAAGAGACAGAACCGGGGCATGGTCAGTCCTACCACGCCCGCTGCAACGGGGCCTGTTAAAAAGAGAGGATGCGATGAGGGAAAGTTTTATATGATGATTTAGTCCCTTTATTGATAGGATACCGCGAACGTCATATCGAGTTAATACGTAATATAGGCCGTTTAATACCAATATCAATATTATATTGCAATATTGTGTTCTACTACTAGATATATAGAAATTCAATGATCAGACAACAGAATATCTTGTCAATGTTAATGCAATGTAAGGTGGCACTTTTAATATGCACTCTCTTGTTTAAATAGTTGGCACCATCAATTCCGTTTGGTCGAGGTCTCATCGAGTCATTTCCGGACATTATGTGTGGCTCTATGGTAGAACGTGTGCCTCATGAACGGGAGGTCATGGGTTCCCGGCATTATACTTTACAAAATGGGATCATCTGTTTTCTGGACATTTAAGATGGAGAAGGGTAATAGTAACTTCATGTTATACAGGTCCTGCTGGAATAACAGCTATCAGGTTAAAGTGGTTAACATGGATAAATAAGGGATATTATTGTTTCATCCTTCTTAGGGGAGAGCTGTCTTTTTATACTGACTATATAGGTTGAGGATCTCCATTTCAAAGTTGAGAAATTCTGACAAACCAAAAGTTCGACACTCCTGCCTATTTAAAAAAAATCCGAGATTAGATTACCTGTATTGATACCGATCCTGATCTGTAGTTGGTGATCTGGTTTGTGTCGTATCCTGAACTGCCTTGCCCCCGTGAGTAGCTCCAGAGCGACTGAGGCAATCTCACCGGCATGTCTGTTACCGTTCCGCCGTGGTAGCCCGCTAACCACCATGTAAGCATCCCCGATCGTCTCCACCTGGAAATACACAATGATAAGGGACTAACAATTGATTCCGTGGCGAAAATACGTTAACATATTTCTACTTAGAACAAAATTAAAAAGAAATATTTAACATGACTCGGAGAATGTAAAATACTCCACACGGATTTTAAAGGCGTGAACGTCGAATAAATACTACTGAACCCCATCCCCCCTTCCCATAGTACATTTGTCAACCTACTATGTGTACCGAATTATCGTGACAATCTGTTTATCTACAAATTTGTCTATTTTATCTGGCATCTGGCTCTTCGATAAGGGGGCTTCAAGTTATGAAGTTACGGTCGATTAAGTTGCATTTGCAGCACGCGCCAATCGAAATCCTCATGAGAAGCGCAAACTGTGAGCAAATGAAAATCAATCTGAAAATTGTTTGCAGTTAGTAGCAATATTTCGCAACCTTCTGGCGACATATCCACTGTTTGGCATTATCAAAGGGTTTTCAGGTGGTTTTAGTAAAATAGTTTGGTCCTTCGTTAATCTCCACGTGACTTTTATATGAAAATTGGTATCACAAGACACATTGAACCAAAGAAAGTTTCTTTTTAGACATTTGCATCGAGTTGATGTGCAAATATTTATGTTGCCATTGATTCTTTTTAACCTAATATGGTTATCGCCATTATTACTCATCATTAATTCACTTCTGCCTCGCGCGCGGTGTTAACTGCGCTGGTTTGTGTTTCACAAAGCTGTTCGTCCAAGTAAGCACGATTCTGCGTACGACTGGTGATCATTTCTCATGTATTGACTCAGCGACACAGTGTTTATTTAGTACAAGAAAGCGTCATCAATCATGCGTAATATCTCTATGAATAGCGTCATACCACACAACCCTGGATTGATCAATCTAATTGATTGATGAATACGTCCTTCGCCACTTGTGGGAACGCAAAAGACGTAAAACCTGCTTGCATTCACACGTACCTTCGCGGGGTCAATGTAGAAATGAAATACCTGCACTGGTAATATATCAAAGCACAATTACGTCTACTGACTCGTCTAAATAGCTTTAAAATTGCATGCTTTGTATAACAGACTTAAGTAAGTTCGGTGACTATCAGCTCCATACATCCCAATGTTCATACAATTCTTTAGGTCGAGAAATACGTGATCGTATACGTAGTGTCCATTAACCCATATAAGGACAATGGAATTCTATAATTGGCTTTACCGATGAAATTACGTGTTATCTACTGCTGATGTGAACTTATTCAAATCTTACTTTAATTCTATTAAGTTGACACAATTTTACTAACCATTTGTGGATACATTCGCGGCGTTTTTGTCACGAAAATGTTTGGGATTATCCATCTAACTGTTTTTCGTATTTCATTGACCGATCGCGTTAGGCTATTCAACTTTGTCTTTCATCCGGATACCACCGTATAAACTAATACCGTGTGTATATTATGTGAAACATTTAAAAGAAATCAATTGATCAAATTTCCATTTAAAAAAAGCAATGCAAGAAAAGACAAAAGGAACAGATAATACAAACAGCGCAAAGGTGTTGTAGTGCACCAAGGTTGTGTTTTATAGAGCTGTTCGTACGTTCATTTACGCAAGACTCTACTTCACGACTGCCGACCCTCTGTCTGCACTCGATGATAACGATGTTGGTGAATTACAGGGCCGGATCCAGAGGGGGGGGGGCACCCTAAAATTCGGAGAGGATTTTTTTGCTCCATTTCTCCCTGTGGCCCTCCCCACCCCCTTGTTTCAAAATCCTTAATCCAGGCCTGAATCATAAATGTCGTGAGTAGATATACGAACATCCTTATGAAATTCAACCCAGGTTTTTAATTTGAAAAAATGTATTGTCCAGAAAATAACCTACCTGATACTTGATTCTTAAAAACGAATTGAGCGCATGCATAACGAACTCATCCCCATGTTTCTTTACAAAGGGAGTAGAGCAATTAACTGTCAATTAAATTAGCCTCGCCCTTAACTGAAGAAAGTTTTCATTGATTGATCAGCGTGGTTAGCAAGCGTCAGTTTTCCACGGTTTATACGTTCGTGCAGTCAGAACATGTCACATATAATAGCAGCATTTGGTGCACCTCTGGCGTCCTCTCATAACCGGCTTCAATAATCTATAATCATCACTATGAGCATGGATCTTTTCTGCAGTATATTTTCATTTATGAGAACAAAATGAGGATGAATTTGTGAAAGTATATGAGAGAGCAGATTAAAAACCTCTATACGTTCACATCAGCTTGAGATACTGACGGACTGAAGTGGCAAGCGAAACATAAGAACACAAGCACGTTAATCTGCGAACTACAACTAATTCAATATTGAGACAACAGTTTAATGTCCATTATTCATAGTTCAACAAAATTATTTCAAACATATTTCATTTCCAACCCACCTTGTATACATCAAACCTCTCGAGCACGGCATCGAAGCACGTGTAGAGATCATTGAGGAGATCAACCACCTGCATAGGAGTGCTCTGTGCTGATAGGTCAGTGAACCCTACCACGTCACTGAAATAGATGGTCACGTGATCGAAGAACTCGCCCGGGAACTGGTTGCCCTTTTTAAGCTCTTCCGCTACAACCCTACAGGAAGACAATACAAATTAATGTATAGGACAATGAATGAGTTGAAATTATTTTAAAACTGAAGTTAATTAATGCAAGATTGTATTATTGTATTGCGTTGTTAATTTACTTGACTGGAAATGAGAAAAGATAGTATTGAATTGAAGATTGAATTGAATTGAATTGATTGTTGTGAAATAAAAACGCCTGATATTCATTACTGTCATTTGTATAAAACAATGCATGAAAATGTTATCACTCTTATGTATTGTAACGAAACCAACATATCATAGCAATGATTTTATTGAAACTTTTTACTAAATAAGGTACACTCATGGCTAAAGAAACGTTAAGCCCCAATAACGGGCCAAGTGTATTCATCCCAACTTGAAAGATCAACAATTATCTTACTCAGGTAGCATTCGAAAAAGGAGAGCATCAGTCTTCTTTTTCTCCTCCAGGAGCTGTCCTGTCCGATCTGCGACCACTTTCTCCAGGTTCTCCGTGTATTTCTCCATCTTCGATAACATGTTATCTAATATATCCAGCTCTTTTCTGTAAATTTTATCAAATAGGATATCATGTTGATATTTCTGAATTGATCTATTTTTCATTTGGATATGGAATAATAATCTTGTCAATTTTTGTATCTTCAAATCAGGAAATTACATTTGAACTTTCGCTCCTTTCTGATAGAAACCCCGAGCTATCAGGAAATTCACCATGAAATGGTAATTCGATACACTTCTTAATCTCCACAGACATTTTATCAGGAGACTGAGATTAAAACAACTCAGTGAAAAAAAGGAAATTGTATAATTTTACATGTTGTAATATCATCTGTTGTCATTGTTTTACGTAATCATTGCGATTCTTTAATATAGGATTTTCCGGCCAAATTCACAGGATTTTCATTTAGTGAATCAATACTTTTTGCATTTGAATTAGCGTAGATCGTTTTTGCCGTGCAAATTGTCATTCAATTTTTTTTTATTTTTTCATCACATTTGCGACGTTTGTCGAATATTTGTGAGGTCTTATCATTCGATTGAGAAACGAGTCAGTTAGCATTTAGGCCAGTCAATTTATGACAAAAAATGGCCAAACCCAAAACAAATTGCAAAAGTTTCCAAACCAAGTGTATTTGATTGCAAATGGCCCCTCTAGAAACACATCAAAAGTTTACCAAAATCGGAGTTGTGGAACAATGTGTAATTTGCATAAATTCAAAATGGCCGCCATACAGGGGTGAATGTACTTTATATTCCAAGTATATACCCACATATCTTTAGAACGATTGGTGGTATAAAGTTGAAACTTGGTGCTAGTATGTATTACTACACGGAGACCATCCCCTAGAATTTTGACATTCAGAGGTCAAATTTCAAAGGTCACAGGGGTCAATGACCTCAAAATTCAAATAGATTTATTGTCAGGAGGCTAGTTATAACGCTAAATATCCTATTGAATTCAATAACAATTCTTTCTGCTACCCATAATTGATATTCAAATGAATAATGGGAGGATGGTGCAGTTGTGAATTCAAGCAATTGTGTCAAAGTTCAAAGGTCACAGAGGTCAATGACCTTTTATCCTTGATTTCCGTCTCTAGATTTCACAAGATACCTGCTTCTGTTATAACTATGAAACAAATTGACTAAGATGTTTTCTATCTGCATCCAAGAGGTGTAGAGATGCTGTATTAAATTCTAATTATTCCATACCAATGTTAATAAATGTTACTTTTCCAAAAAAAATATGATTTACTTACAACTATAACTATATGTGATGGACATGTAGATCCCCTATTTGCATGTTTACACTAATTCCAAACTTTGTATCTTTCCGTAGAAATGATGAATTGTGGACCATAAACATATAGATGAAATGGTCAATAGTAGTGCACCCATGATGTCATCAAATTTCTACATGTCTGAGAATGTTCACTTAATGCTCAAATCATTAAACAATTCATAACTTTGCCTGTCCGATTTTATTAAATTTGTTGTTCTATTCACCAATTTTTTTTTACCCCTGTTAGAGAATTAGTATTTTTGCTACACCCTTCTTAAAATATAGTTTGAGTTATCTAGGTTTCAATATTTTTCTTAAACAATAATTATGAGAAAATGGGGGAGGGGTTGATTTGAAGTTATTGATTCCTGTGTTCCTTGATCTATTACAAATGTGCTGAATTTGCAGCCATAAAAGAGAATTGCTGAATGGTCAAGAATTAAAGTAAAATCAAACTGTTTCAGCCGATGCAATGCTTATTACTCTAATTTTAGGAATCACCTGAATTTTATAAGGTCACTGGTCCTGTGAATCTAAGATAAAAACGATAATTGTTATTTAGTTTTAGTTACCAGCCGGTCACTAATATCGCAAAGCATCAAGCAAGGATTAACCTCTGCAGGAAGCTTTGGCAACTAGAGCATGATTGATATCAGTACTACTTTTCTAAAATATGAAAAGGGTAATTTAAGCCGTATTTGCGATGACATGTAATTGTCCAAATGCATTTAATCCCCTCTTGTTTGATTGGATCATCAATTATAAATAACAACTGGAGATACCTTTGTTTACTGTTGCTTGATCACGGCGGAGAAATTTGGTTGCTTGTAAAAACCCCATCCAAATGTAAAAATGCTACAGGATGGTCTCTGGATCGTGAAGAGAAAAAGGCTATACTGCTTTTACAGTGCATATTTTACATTTTGAATTCAACTACAAGATGCACTTACTTCTTTGGCGGGATATACTGCATAGCTGTTTTCAACATAGGCAAATAAATTGCCACAAATTAGCAAGAAACTGCTTGCGACTGCATTCCGAAAC